>JADGIP010000053.1:0-56121 GCA_016618355.2 Astraeus odoratus | reverse complement strand
TGGAATCAACAAAAAATTCCATACTTCTCGGTTCCTCCGATGATTCATCCGTCGTCTATACCCTCGACGGTACTGGGGAGTGGAGGGCTTATAACTCCTGGCGCCGAGAATATCGGTCAGGCACAGATCGTCTCAGAATTTTCCAAACCATTTGAATTGGCGGGACTTTTCGGAACTGCTGATGCAGGCGCATTCCATGACGGACCCATTGTAGAAGAGGTCACAATGGAAGAGGATGGCGCCGTTCACGAAGGCGGCGCAGAATCTGAGATGGCCATCGAAGAGACGGCGGAAACCCATATTCCGCAAAAGAGAGGACGATTGTCGTTCGAAGGGCCTCCACAGTTCAACGATCAGTCGTCTGATACCCCCCCAACGCGCACGCCAAAACGGTTGAGGCGAGCCAAAGATCTTTCTGCATACGAAGAAGCTGCAACACGCAGTCATCCATTGAACAGGAAGACGCTGAAGAGGGATGCGAAACGAGCTAGAAGGACAGCTGCGAGATTATTAAAAGGTACAAAACAGCCGTCGGGTATGGATATCGATGAGCTGCAGGGCACGTTTATTACTGGTGTTGAGACGTGACATTTAGGTTCGCACAGGATAATAGGGGCAGTCGCTGTCATGCACATCCACACTTCCCCGCCCCGGGTGGAACTTGGGCCATGTCTTACTATTTGTAGACTGCAAGCCTCAGACCCTAATAATAACGTATGACACCTAATATCATCAGACTAAGTACACAAAGCGCCAGCGAAGCAGCTCAAGTATAGTTAGTATGGTCACGACACACTGGGGTTACTAGATGACCGAATGTAGTTAGTAGGTCGCCTACGTCTGACAATAACAAAGATCGAGTTAATTTGAGTGGGCCTATGACATGCATGTAGTAACCGGACTGCCCAAGATTCTCATAGTTATAGGACACTGTGACGCCGAGCGTGGTACTAATTTTACTCTTATCGAACCAGTGAAACTACGATCGTGCTCGCGACCGGGACCAACCGCCCGCGGCGAATAAAGAATGTCGCTTCGAGACATGGATGAGACATCATATGCCATGGTCGGCTGTGATGCCATCTGATCGACGTACGGGTATATTGAGATTTGGTCAACCACCCCAACGAAAAGAATGCCACTAATACTGTCTCATATTGCAGCGTGTGGTTCGTCATGGATAGCCGGTACGTAGGTGCCAGGATTTGATATCAGTCACATTCTGATCTTCCTCGGCCCGGGAGGGCCAATAACAATACATCCTGGCGCCTTCAACCTTCCTGCATGTTCTCTCTAGAAGGGCAAAGGAGAAAGGGAGACCTCAAATAGGCCACGAGAAGAAGTTATCGAGTTCCTTATGTAGGATGAAGATGGCCAATTTTCCCGAAACCCCTATGGGCTCAGTGTATAAAGCCTGTCCCCCTGGTAGGAGCGGTTGCTGATATCCCTTCTCTCCTGTATGGGGTGTATGTCACTTACTCATCCATACCATTCCCCAGTATGATCGTCCGACTGGGTGCTATAGAGTTCAAGCTCTTTCCTGTCCGATCGACGTATGCGCTCGTCGCCATCTACCTCATCGCTTCCGCCCTTTGCTCGCTCTCGATCCTGCCTAACCTACACAACGCACATGTTCCAGTTATCTCCGTGGTGGATGTGCTCCGGCCCCTCCATCGTCAACAGTTGGATGACAGCCGTCCTCCACAGCCATCACAAGCGCTGGAGGAACACAGCTATACGCCCGATGGTCTACTTGTCGTCAATCCCCATGGACCTCATCCCATTTTTGAGTTGATGCGCAAGGCAGAGGAGGATTGGAATAAAAAGCTTTCTCGTGCTAGTACGACTCTGGACGAGGCAGTTACGGAATACAGGCGGCGTTACAAACGTCGACCGCCACTTGGGTTCGATAAGTGGTTAGTCTGGCCTCTTATCTCGGGTGATTTCTTCAAGTTCAACGTCCATGCCACAATTTTTCTCTCAGGTGGGATTATGTTGTAAAACATGGAATCCAGCTACCAGACGAATACGATGAGATCTTTTACGATCTCGAGGCTTACTGGGGACTGGACCCAGAGGACCTGGCCCGCGCACATGACGAGCTAGAGAATGGGTATGAAGTTATAACAGTCGCGAAGGAGCCTTCGAGTTCAATGTTCGAGTTCGTCCAGTCGACAGTCAGCGGAAATCTCGCAGAGCATTTCCGACGAATCAGAAATATCCTTGATCTTATCACGGAAGTCGAACATGAACTTCCACCAATGCGCATTACTTTCTCGCCCCATGACAATCCCAGTATGCTTTCAGACTGGGTCATTAAGAATATGACTATGGAGGCCGCTAAAAGTGGGACTAGTGCGCCTTTTTTCTTCTTTACAGCATCGGTTGAACGAAGCTAACTCGTAGTTCGCGAACTAAAGCCGTCAAGGAGAAGGACTTCCCTCCTATTACGCGGACCGGTTGGATCGAAGGCTGCGACCCTACATCCCCCGCACGGCAGAACCCACGACCAGATCCACCGCTTTCCCCCCCTCCACGCGTGGGTTTCTCTCCGCAGCATGTCTTGAACACTTCAGCACCAAAAACCTTCATAGCCTCTCATCGCACTGCAATGGATCCATGTATGCATCCGGAGCTGCTGGTGATGCACGGCCAGTTCCTGTCACATAAAGGGGGGCCCTACCCACAGCGTACACTCGTGCCTCGGTTCTCGCTTTGTGGGACGCTACTTCATCATGACATCCGTCCACCTGTTCCTTATGCCTGGATCTCTGAAGAAGAAATAGAGGCGAACGGAGACATTGTTTGGCGGGAAAAGATAGATGAAAGGTTGAATTGGAGAGGGAGCACGACGGGCATATATGCCAACCCTGAAAAAGCATGGGCGTACTCCCATCGATCACGCCTTGTTTCGCTCGCAAACGCGGTTGAGGGAAATGTGTCTATTCTTCCCGTACCAGAGAGTGAATCCGAGCCGGTGGGTGCAGCAGAGGAGGTGCGTAAGGTGAAGGTGAACCCAGCATGGATGGATATCGCATTCATAGGTCGTCCCACTACTTGTGACGAGGCCAAGGGAACGTGTAGGGAGATGTCAGACGCATGGGAATTTAGAAGAAGACAAGGACCTATAGAGGAGGGGAGATATAAGTTCATACTTGACGTGAGTACTCCATGAGAAGCGACCATGGGGGATATATGTCTGTTTCACTCTACTTACGGGATGATGTGTCATGTAGGTTGATGGTAATGGGTGGTCAGGGCGTTTTCAACGTCTCATCTCAAGCAACGCTCTCATTTTCAAATCTACAATCTACCCTGAGTGGTGAGTCTCTTCATTCTTGGTGTAGAACCCACATCTGCTGCCCTGGTTCTCAATTTGATCACGTTCACTCATGCAGGTACACGTCGCGAATAGCGCCTTGGCTACACTATGTACCTATTCAGGTGTCCTATGCAGATCTGTATGACGCACTCGCCTTCTTCCGCGAGCACGACGACTTAGCGGAACACATTGCAACACAAGGAAAAGAGTGGAGTCGGAGGTTTTGGAGGAAGGAAGACATGGCAGCTTATCTGTATCGGTAAGACCTCTCCGCGCGTGCTTGCATATGCGGTGCCGTGGTTTTGTACATCAAGTGGCTTGGTGCTGATAACTACTTTTAACGGTGTAGCCTACTTCTTGAGTACGCAAGAGTAACGAGCAGCGATCGTGAGGCAATGTCGTATGGGTGGGAAAGAGACATCTGGGACGACGATCTATGAGCCTT
Organism: Astraeus odoratus; assembly: GCA_016618355.2. NCBI lineage: Eukaryota > Fungi > Basidiomycota > Agaricomycetes > Boletales > Astraeaceae > Astraeus > Astraeus odoratus. The sequence goes on along the minus strand of JADGIP010000053.1, from coordinate 52,354 downwards.
GTTCGTTCTTACCAGCTTTCTGTCTCTCCTATCTTCCATTCGTCGTAAGTGGTATGGTCTGATGTCCATTTTTGCATTGTCTGGACCCCGAGTTCTCCACCAACGCAATTTCACTTCTGGCGTTGCAGTGGCGCTGCAAATGCAAGCTTGTTTAGTTGTAACATAGTCCTCACCTGTCATGTTCCTTCAGGATTTAATATTATTGAAGATGATGCAAGGAATAGCAGCATACGATACACGCCAGCAGAAATGGAACGCGTTCTAAATATTTCCAAGAACTGGGGGCGGCACATCCACTGCCAGGGGATCTAACGGACTCCTGTCATCCCGTGGTCACAGATACAAGTAGTACGACCTGGTCGTGGTCAGACTAGTCATACCATTTCCACTGCGGCGAGTGAACGGAATTGAAAATAATATACATGGAACTCATACAGATAGCGCTCCGCGGCACTACGGAGCTCTTCGGGGCCGCATAGGGCTGCTTAGCTGCTGGTATCGAGATTACTGCAAGCTTAAGATAAGAGAATATTCGGCGCACTATTAGTTCACATTTCGTTCTAGATTAGCTATAAACCATGCAGCCGTGGAGACCGCCCAACGCCGCTGAGTATGTCTGGTTGATGTCGAGACAAATACGGACCGTCGGATTGGCAAATGTAGCACGCCCTGATACACCATAAGTGATTCGTTTCCAGAAACAACAGAACTTGGAAAGCGGTGCGCTTCGTCCGCTCAGAGGTCGGGCAAGATGTTCACTTCAATACATCAGGTCCGATGACACTAATCGATGTGCTGCGAAGTTCAGATATGGATGTATTCTACGAGGTAGTCGTTAAAGCACGGGATACGAAAGCCGCTCACATAATGATCGCAAATATAACATTGAAGGCCGCGTTACTTGCTATGGCACTGATGTTGAGTATGTATGTGATATAAAACATATAGCAATACAAAGCTGGAGTCACGGGACGGTCCTCCGGCTTCATGCTTAGGGAAAGGCACGGGTCTTTGGAGGAAAACTACCCAACCATGCTGCGCTTTCTCCCTCTCAGACGGACTGGATGATATCTCTCAATGAAAGCTACGAGACATTGAAAGGTAAACGTACCGTCGTCCAGTCTTTTCTTGATGGGGTGCCAGTGTTTTCCCATACATTTTTCGTACGAAGCTAAGACTGAACCGTACAGGGGCGCTGAATCTGGATGCGTTGATGCAAATGCGCGTTCCAGTACGTAGAGATCAACTGCCTTATCCTCCACCAGGGTGGAATGGAAGGCAAGCCCGAAATCAATGAGCACCTAGAACGAATGAGTGCAAGATCGAGGTCCTGGTCCTATGTGGACAGCATACGAGGTCATTGCTCCCCCTGCGAAGTATCATGTTTGAGGTTGTGAGGTCACCGTGAATGATATCCGCGAGGTGCATCTTGGCGATCTCGACGCCGATCATGCCCATCAGAGAGTCTGAGACCAGAAAATGAGATAAACCAAAGTTAATCTCTACGGGGCATACCTCGTTCGACACCGAATTCTGCCAGGGCAGCGCCTTCATGCAGATTAGGATTATCGTGATATACTGGGTCCTCTTCCTCTGCCCCGCCTGGAAGCAATACGCGCACCACTTTCCCATCTATCCATTCTAACCCTAAGACACCTTCGGCTGCATCGATCATTCTTATGCCGGGCACATTCACACCAGACCTGTAACCATTCCCCACGCAGAAGGGACCGACATAACCCTTCGATCAACAATGGCTGAGTTTCATAGACATACATACCGTAGGCATCGTAGTAAGGCACGCGCTTCTCCGGCTACTCGCTGTCGTGTAAGTGATGAATCTAGAGAGGGATGACGGTATTGCTTGTTGAACCGGTATTTGAGTAGCACCGGTAGCGATGTCTCCGTGGACTGTGACACGATGTTCTGCGAATCTTTGAGGTATGCCTTGTAGACTTTCTGAGTGGATATCGTGGAGAGTTAATAAGTCCGCGCACGCGCGTTAGAGATGATGAGACTTGCTGCTTCAGCACCCTGTGATATTAACTGGGCAGACGCCAGTAAACGTTGGGTGGACGTCGAGGCGACCGTTGACGATGCAACCATGGCTGCAATTAATGTCGTCACTGCTTGGATGATCTATGTAGTAGTTGAACCAAATGCCAGTAATCGCTGACAGTGACACGCGCGATTGCCAATCATGAGCCTTGTACGTATTTGAATTCCGATTCCTGGTTTTACATATGTTGGCCAGCATCCACATCCATGGCCGCATGGTGGTGTCTACTGCGATATCAGCAAGTCTGGGTGACCCGACGGTGTTTCCATCGACGGCCACGTGTATCTCTTACTTGCTACAATGTTAGCCATTCCGACGCTCAGCTTCCCGCGGACTTGGCCTCCCAGGTTTCACATGGCACAGGCATGGTGACGGGAATGCTTTAAACATCTTACGTCAAGTCATCCAGGTCGGTGTTTACAAGTCGGCGACATCTTTCCTCCGACGCCGTCCACACGCTGTTAACTCCCATCTTAGCACCCTTCGCCACTTCTTGCGGATTGATGACGTTGACATTCCTATCGTGTGCACCCCGTGCTGTTGCGATACCCGCGCTTAAGGTCATTTGCCAGACATTGCGCACCCAAGGGAAGGACGCAAGAGCCAGTTCTGGATTAAGATCCTTGTCGTGTGGGTGAGGTGTGTGGAAATATGCTACTATTGGTGCATGTTGCACTGTCATCGCCAGTCGGTCGATGTTATCCTCCGATATTAGCAATGCATTTGGGTTCAGCTTGTCACCATCACCTTGGCTTTCCCCTTGATCCTCCGGAGACCCGCGTTGATTCAGAAATCGTGCATTAGTACCTTGGTCGCAATTTTCCATTTGGAAGACAGCTTGCACATCTGACTTAGCACATAGGGAAACCAGACTGTTCGCAGTGTCCGAGACAAACTACCATTTCTATATTCTTCAAGTCAAGGACTACTTTGTGTCTGGCTTAATACTTATTAGCCCAGCCCAGGCCGCATCTGGTTCTGAAGCAGTGAGTGATTTAAATCTTAAGCGGTCATCGTTTCCTGCGTAGGGGATAGTCACACTTCTATCATCCTACAATGATCAGATAAACAAATGTCGTTTACTTCCCCTTCAGCGTGTCATCCAGACCTGTGGCTCCGCCATCCCTATCTCAAACCTGTTCCCGATAGTCACCATCATCTGGGCTGTTGCATCTGACCTAGCCAATACTAGATCTTTGGTTTATGACCGACCCATCTCTGACGTACTCCAGTAGGCCCCAAGCACCCTTGGTTACAGAATGGGGTTACAAAGAAAATAAGGAATATCAGACGTGGGGTCAGGTCCAGGCTCAGAACATCCAGACTTTCCAGGCATATCAAGGGTACCCACATGACCCCCAGAACCAGTACCTACGGGCTACAGTCTCCAGCCCGTCGTTCCCCATTTCAGATCCAACAGCTATTCCTGTTCACTACGGAGGTCCGTTCAAGCTGGTGTCCAGTAGTAACATGACAGATACAGCAGTTCTCGGCCAGCCACTGACATTCCCGTTTAGCGGGAAGACGGCCCGGAATAGGATAATGAAGAGTGCCATGTCCGAACGCCTTGCTACATTTTCGCCTTACGACCCCAGGGAACGAGGCCGACCGACGGAAGAACTCAAGAGACTCTATGAAACATGGGCAACAGGAGGGATAGGTAAAAGACCTCGACGACTTCCCTTGCATATTATCGGGGTTATACTCATTGTGTTTAACTTCGTTCAGGAATCATCGTCACCGGAAACATTCAGATTAAGAAAGGGCATCTAGAAGCTACAGGTATGCTTCAGGCATTCTCTGTTACTCTCGTGTTCCCGAAGGGACAATGCTCATGCACATTTCCAATGGCGCAGGGAATGCAATCATAGACAGAGATATTCCTTCCCACTACTTGGGGGACTATAGAGCTCTCGCCCGTGCTGCGAAGTCATGGGGGAGTCTTGTCCTCGGACAGCTCAGCCATCCGGGTCGACAGGTTCCCATCACAATCCAGCCATACCCAGAGTCGGCGTCGGACATCGAGCACCCATCCATTGCTGGCGTATGGTTTGCCAGACCGACACCGCTGACAAAGGAGGGGATCAGAGACACCGTGCAGCGCTTCGCATATGCTGCGTTGGTCTTACACGAAGCAGGTTTTGATGGCGTGCAGGTGAATAACCTGTTCCATGGGTCCCTACGGAGCCACGGTAGCTCATATCACACCCACTTATTCTGTAGCTCCACGCCGCTCATGGCTACCTCCTCCACCAATTCCTTTCCCTTCGAACAAACAAACGGACGGATGAATACGGGGGTCCGCTGGCTAACCGTGCACGTCTAATCCTTGAGATAATTTCTGAGATAAAACGTGTTGTCGATGACCCAGCGTTCATGCTTTCTGTCAAGTTCAACTGCCATGATTTTCTGTACCCTGACGGCATAAATGAACAGGAGTCCATCGCACTAGCGCAAATGCTAGAAGGTGCAGGGGTTGACCTTCTTGAAATTAGCGGCGGCGCATATGAATCTGTGCAAGCTCCAAAGAACTCTGAGTATGAGGATACTGTGTGTTCTTATTTCATTCCTATGTTAACCCTGCATCCCCATTGAGGTTTCTGTATTCTCACTGGACCGATTTCTTTACGGGCGAATTCATAGATTCCATCACAGACGTACCTGCGAGAAGCCTATTTCATCGACTTCGCGGACCGCCTCCGGCCACATGTCCCCCTGTCGAAGATCTGCCTTACAGGAGGGTTCAGAAGTGCGCACGCTATGGCAAATGCTGTTAGGTGCAGTTCGACAGATGGTACGTGCACCGCTTAGATACACTCATTGCATGCGGTTGATACTATGTACTAACTGCCGTTTAATACCAGTCGTTGGTCTTGCCCGTCCGCTCGCAGCAGAACCCTTTTTAGTATTGGAGATGCTCCGTGGGGACAAGCCGCGCGCTAAACCGGACAAACTGCTTCCTGGTCAGACCCTCAGCGTACGTTTTCATTCCGCCATATTGCCATACGTCAAGCTCATAAACTAAAACGAATAGATCGCCGCAGCAGCAACCCAAATAGCCGAGATCGGTAATGGATACGATATCACTGATTTCAGTAATGCGTTCAGCGTATCCCGATTTGTGGCAAAACTGCAGAAGGAGAGTCCTGCCACGATGTCAGAGGCACTGGTCTTTGGAGCTGCCAAATCTGCTGAGGGAAGTGAATATGGGTATACAACTTGACCACGCGAATAATACCCCTGTCTGTCGATCACCCCTATCCATATGCTTTTGTATTATCTTACAACTATGTATACAATTGTCTGATGAGGGTTCAAGAGTTGAAAATTTCTCAATTGGGGATTCCCAACGAACAACATCATGGAGACCCGGGACATAGCGCCATCATGCTGAACTGCACGCTCTTAGCCATCGGGACGTACACGTCCTTCACGTAGTTTGCTACGTCCTGTAACATATTCAGAATATGGTGAGACGCTTTTCCAATCCCCCACCAACCTTCAATAAATCCTCGCACTTTCCTCTATCGATCGGACCAACCCTTCTACCATCAAGCTCCACAACCCTCCACTGAGACTCCCCGGTTACCACTTGCCCTTGTTCCACTATCTCAACCCCTTCTTCCTCATGTACACGGGCACGTGCATATGGAGCAGGAGCCCGCACGAATGTTGTGAAGTGCAAATTCGTATTCATATCCGCAGTAGATGCATCCGTTTGACCGGATGTCGCTGCAGAAGCGTGGATTGAACTAAAAAGGGACGTCGTTCGCAGGAGATCTGCGCGTTCAAGCGGCGTTTTGTCTGAGCAAAACGGTAAATGTGGATATTGTGCGAGAAATTAGAAGCATTAGTAATGTGACCATGGGAGCAGTACGAGTAATGAGCGGCCATAAATCGGAGGTATGTGGGTAACTTGCTATTGCATCAGGGACGGATAAGATTGAAAGCAGTGGAGAAATTGCCCCCCCCAAAAAAAAAGAATCTGGACGGGTATTACTCGTGTGGACGGACGGACCCACCTTTACATTCATCTATGAATGTCGCGAGGGGTGACTCGGGGGTTAAGGTTACATCTGACTGTCAAAATTATTCAAACTCAGGCCTTGAAAGACAAGAAATGGGATCTAGTGTACACACATTGGCAAGAGCGTGGATCAGAGCCATCGTTCCGCATGCGTTGGATATCTATGTATGATAGTCAATAGAAGAAAACAGAAAGGGTCGAGACAACAAAGATTAGGTTTCAACTACTCATCGTTGAGAGCGAAGAACAATTGAACCAGTAGCAGGTTTGCAAATACCTAGACAAAGGAGTGACTAGTCTTGCTGACGTACCGTCTGCTTCATCCAAAATACCGTCGGATCGACTTCTTCCTCTTTGCCTTCTATAATCCTGGCATCTTCTGCACGGGCCATGGCATCGATTGCACCAGTACAGGGGAAACAAAGACAGACGGCTATTGCTCCAGGGGTTACCATGTCGAGTAACTGTGGTATTCAACAATCGGACGTTTAGATGGACAATGGAATATACGGTATCACAGTCGTCACACAAGATTGCAAGCAAGGTGAAGGCATATCGGGTAATCAAAGAATCAGTGACGCAGTCAAAATAACACAGATGATATGCCAGGACACAAGTTGGACAGCCCTTATACCGCCAAAGTTCCGTCCGGCATCCCTCCCTGACAAGGGCATTTCGAGGACTATGGCCAGAAGATATAAACTTGATAAAAAGTACGACTTACGGCATCGTCTAGACCGTAAACATCCTCGAAGTGGGCCTGAGACCTAACAAGCCCAGCGCTATACGCCCACTGGCACCGATCGAAGAATGATTTAGCATGCACGCCAGTGATGCATCATCCCGTTGAGTTCGAACGGCCATAGTAATGCACCGTGATCGAAATCATCATGTTACAGCATTCGCGCGTTATGCAATGAAACACAATGATAGTAGCATAATGCAATGTTCGTCAAATAAATGAGACACGCAACTCCAAATTAATACGTACGTCGTTAAACACCTGGGGGCATTGCACCGTGACAATTATATGCATGTTGGGCAAAGCAGCAGGCAGTACGCCGCGGCACATCAGATGGGGGAACGTTCCCCTGATCAGGTTGAATCGTGTTGATTATATTTAACTGATACTAACCAATGGATTGCTCTCGAGAGGGATCCACCTAGAGTTCTCTTCCGGCATGTTGAAAAGCTGGCGTTTGTGCAGTAGTGGTAGTACTAGTGCAACCATGCCGGGTGGAGATATCGTCCGTAGTATTGCAAAGAATCACGTGCGGTACATTACATAACCTTTACTCAATGCCACCCCATTGAGCGACTGAGGAATGCGCGGCGATGCACACAGTACGACAGCGCCAACGGTTTGCATCCAATTTTTTTTTTTTTTTTTTTTTTCATTCCCGTGGTCGAGGCTAGTTGATCCTGTCGGGGCCAACGACTGACCGGCGACTACCACCTGTAACGGCCCAACGTACTAGTCGTGGCTTGCACCGATAATTCCGTCTGACACTACAGTGCGCTATAAAAACATCATGCCCGCAGTTCCCTTCACGTTTGCAGCATCGGGCATTACTTGTCGCCGTGCTGAATTTTCTCGCTTATCCCTTAACGGCTCCGCGATGGCATGCCCCAATGGTTCTTAGCAGTTGCGGCATCGTCTCATTTGGCTGACTGTTTAAATTAAGCCCTCCACTTATTCCAGTGTACCGATGCCCAAGCAATGGTGCCTATATGTAATGTACGTCCAGTCTCGCAGTCTAGTCTGCCCGCAGATCGCGCGCACGCCACATCATCATCGGGGCTCCTTAGGGTGGATACACGCCTTTCCTTGTTAAAGTTTTGACAGTGACCAGTCATTCCGATCTCCATGGGTTCTGTATACATATCCCCTATTCTGGATGTATGTATATATGTATGTAAAGAGGCAGCTCCAAGATAGTAGAACAGTTTGTGAACTCGCTGCGCCGACGATCGGGCGCGCGTTATTAGCCACAGTTGGGACGGAACAGGAACTTCTGCTTCGTTTGGATTAGGGCCACGATACTGCGCGGATAAAGTTGAGCGTAATCACGTAAATCGATATATCTTATCTTTGTGATGCATGCGCCGTGTCAGAAGGAGAAACGAGCGCTGCCCTGGTTGGAAGGAAAAGCAAGGAAATTCTGCCTGATGGAAAGGTGAGGTAAGAGAGATAATGCGGTGGAATGATGAACATGATGCCCTAATGAGGAGGGAAATGATCATGCGGCCTGGGAGATACGATTTAAAATGTTTTCGGAAAGTAACTCGGCACGAGGTTGTGCATCCTAAACATGCATGAATAAGTCTTCGGAGCGGTAGCCAAGAGGCGCCGTGTTCGAGTCGCGCAAAGTTGCGTGCAGGGCTACGTCTTTCCCTGCCTGCTGCCATCGCCACTGGTTTAATGACGGCGGGGGTTGGACATACCGGCTGTCCTATACACCGCGGTTTACCGGCTGGATGTGCACACCATATTGAGACGGTGTTCCGGTGCTCCACCGCTCATCACTATCCGGCCGGCGGAAGAACTCTTGTACATTGGACAGAACTGTTTCCCCGCGGGACCCGGTACCCGACGTGCGCAACTTTGCTTGGAGATGGTAACGACGCTCAAGTTGGCGGTCCCCATCTTTTTTCTCTGACCAGAGGAGTGGTGTGCCACGTGTACATACATACAAGATAACTCTATCGGAGTGCATGCATTGCTCCGGTCCGGGCTGAACTGAGTGCTCGGGGTCCACAGTCGGAGGAAAAGAAAGACAAGCAGCGCGCCACCAAATCGGTCAAGCCAAAGCGGCGATTCATCTCCATGCATGCTACTTGCGAAATCCAACCCCCAATTCTTGAGCGGCTCGCACCTTATTTTTATTTATTGTACACGGTCCTGGAAGTCTTCCATGCGCACGTTAAATCATAATAACGCAGTCAGGTACATATATATATGTATCCTCTTCATGTCCCCTCCCGACATCCTACCCGCCCTCCACTTGTCCATTGACGAGTCTCCAGAGCATGCCCTACCAGAACAGCACTAACTTCCGTATTCGTGTAGTGAAGGACATCGTCCACCTACTCCTTGTGCCTCCCCTCGCACTCTCGCTGTGTGCCCGTATTGCACATGTTCACCTCGGCTGGTGGTCACCACTAGCCTATCTTTTATCCATAATCCTCGCAGGCGTAATGAGGGTGCAGTACAACGACTTGGCCCAGCGAAGAGAAGCCAAGCAACTCGGTGCCAGACTCATCCCGAGAGTGGTCGGCAAATGGCCTGGAAACATTGACGTTATGCTCAAGCTCAGGAAGGGCTTGTCAACCGGCTACATCTACCAGTCGTATCTGGAGCTGTTTGAAGAGTATCAATGCACGACAATCAACACCCGTTTCCTCTGGATGGACAACGTAAGTGGACACCTTCCACTAGACAGCACCTGTTCGAATACAATGGTTGGATGGGATGTTGTTTCTCACGGTAACAACTACGTAGGTCATATCAATGGACCAGGAGCACTGCAAGTATGTTCTGGCAACAGGGTTCAACCACTTTTGGCGCGGTACAGCGCAGAAAGAGCGACTGTAAGTCGAATCTCACCCTCTCACGCACAGCCCTTTCATACCGTGCCAGTGAATCTTTCCTCGGAGACGGCATCTTCAACCGAGACGACGAGGTGAGAGAAACCATCTCCTGGGTTACTCGCACATACTGACAACCGTCAATGACGTAGATGTGGAAAACGGTAGGCTAGGGACCCCATTCCCATGTCAGCAGCGTTCTGACGGCATTCATACACATTTAGCACCGCACACTCGCCCGCCCCTTCTTTGCGCGTGACCGCATATCTGATTTCGAGCTGTTTGAGCGATACACTTCTCGTACACTCGCAATCCTATCTCAGAAGGCTGCCTGCAACGAACCCGTCGATGTCCAGGATCTGTACGCCCGCTTTACGATCGACGCCGCATCCGAGTCCCTCTTTGGCAAGAATCTCGATACGCTATCGGGGAAGCTCCCGCAACCAGGGTCCGCCTCATCGCACGAGCGTGGTTCAACGACGGATGACAACTGGGGGACCTTCACGAAAGCCTTCGAGACATTGCAACAAATAAACACCATCCGTGCCCGTATTGGCCAGATTTGGCCCATATTTGAGCTGTTTGATGATAAAACAGCACCGTATGTCGATACAATTAGGCAGTGGGTTGACCCACTCGTGGAGCAAACGCTCGAAGAGAAAGCCGCTGCCAAGCGAGCAGGCATCCAGAGGAACCTGGTGGACAAAACTTTCTTGCAGCATCTCGCTGACAGCACAGAAGGTAGCCTCATTCTTTCCAGTATAGTCATGTGAGTGACCCTGTATGCAGACGCGGCGATGATCCGGGACCAGCTTCTCAATATATTACTTGCAGCTAGGGATACCGTATGTCTTTCTTATGAATGATCGAGTGGTGGGCTGACTATGATCATAGACAGCATGCCTATTGACCTATGTCACTTATTTCCTGGCCCTCCATCCAAGTGTGGCAAAGAAGCTGCGTCAAGAAGTTCTGGACGTTTGCGGTGATCATCCACCCACCTACGATAATATCAAGAAGTTGAAGTATAGTGAGTTTGCATGAATCACCTTTGGTATTACTAGTAACCTTGCTGACCTGTGGGTAGTGAAAGCTGTCCTCGATGAAACTCTTAGACTCTTTCCCCCGGTCCCATTGAACCAACGCCAAAGTCGTCCTGTCTCATGCACGCTTCCTCCACCAGACCCTACATTCCCCCTCGAGTGCCAAAAACCATTGTACATGCCGAAGAGCACGACGTTCTTTTATTCGACGTTGTTGATACAGCGCAACAAGGCACTGTGGGGCCCTGATGCGGATAACTTTGATCCAGAGCGGTGGATCGACCCAACGAGGCTGTCGAAGTATACATCCAATCCCACTATGTTCACACCATTCAGTGCGGGTCCCCGTATTGTAAGTGTTTTGCCTCCTATTTGTTTCCTCCGAGCACCGCCTTTATTCTGTTTCCACACTGGTCTATTAACCTCACGACGAGTTTATGCTGATCGGGATTTTATTTCCTTCTGCCTGGTTCCTCTCTGTGGACTTCGTACCCACTGCGCATATGGTCCAATTCATGCATTTCTTGCCGCCACGCTGGCTTTCGATTTTCGATGCTGCAACATGCGTCTCGTATTGCAACTTCACCACTCCGCATCCTCATGTGGCTAATGAACATCGTCCAATCGCAAATCCGCCTCTGTCCTCATTTCGTATCTTCATACGCACCACACTTCCTGTGTACTCCAACATGGGCGCCCGTGCGATATGATGTGTTCCTCACGTATGTAGTGTATAGGCCAAAACTACGCTTATAACGAAGCGTCCTACTTCCTTGTCCGACTCATGCAACACTTCTCAACTTTCTCGCTTGCGCAAGATGCGCAGCCATCTTCATCGCTCCCTCCCGCAGAATGGAAAGGTGGGCGCGGTCGCATGGCGATTGAAAGGGTGCGGCCAGAGGCCGCGATGACATTGTTCGTCAAGGTACGTGGGTTTAGTTCACAGCCGCAGCCTGGTGTACGCTTTCGAGATGCTTATATTACATATAATAGGGAGGACTATGGGCAAGACTCGGACAAGAGCCCGTTTCTGCAGACTTCCCATGACTGCGTTTCTCCAAGAACGACCGCATGGCCTTACGAAACGAGACGATAGGTGGTATGGCAATTGGTGAACCGGCGGAGAATACTCGCAGGGATGACGTGGATGGATTTGGGTTTGGACAAGCAAATCATAGGTAGCTCGACGACTGTCCGTGACGGCCGCGATAATCTTTGACAAAACATCAACGGTTCTATGCCGACGAGTCTAGTGTGGGTTTGATATACCCCTCGTCATGAAGCAGAGACCTTATTTATCACACTATTATTGCGCTGCTGTATCTATAGGGAGGCGTGAGACAATGTAGTCTACCTGGAGTGGAATACATACTGTAACCATGTACGTATCGAGAACATTGCGATCACCATCCAAGTTTTGTCGCTGCATCAGGTTATGATTTAGTTCTTACCTAGGGGCTTCTTATGTGTGTCCACACGGGAGGATAAACGAAGATAATTGGATCAAGGTCTTCATTCAAATGATGTGTTCACTTGATGTCTCCTCTAACAGTGAAGTTGCACTTCAAAGTTGCCAATGCTCCTTGGCGTCCTGATACGATCAAGCCAATACCGTATTTGTTGTTTCCGTCATCCGGAATTACGGGACTAGCGAAATGTCCAAGAAATCGTGTCTTCCCACATCTGTGGTTCCATGTTATCAGTACTAGCCTTGTGTCCCCCAAGTTACTTATGCATGTATGCGTGTTCTATATACGTATTTACTATATCCTTCTGTTCCAAGCTGTGCGCATCTTCCCTTCCCTCTGAGCTTCAGGGCAGTCGGGCTCGTTCTACAGCTGCAACGCTTGTATCCTATCAAATCGGTTCGAAATAAAGTATCCACCGGAACAGATTGTGCTTTCACCGCGGAGGTAAGACTGATCATGATTACGAGGACATCTGAGCCAGCCCTAGAATGAGAGGTATAAGGAGTGGCGCATCAATACATTTAATCATGCACCCGCAAAAGACAGTGAATGTGCTACTACGAGTAAGCGCCGGAAGACAAATAATCTACATCACATTACCTTTAGCCACCGTGAACTTATTTTCCCTAAGTCCCGGTGACTGGTCCATAATCTTGGGTACAGATAGTTTCCGATAACTTATCTCCGCGTTTGAAATCACTGCCTTTACTTGGGTCAAGCACAGCCCCGAGACCACAGAGATGTGGTCTGCCAGCCAGTTTGCATAAGTTGTAGTCGTCTCTGTAGCGACACACCGCTAGTCTTGTAAATCTCATCGTAGATCCCTATTCAAAGTGCGGTCAATGTTAGGCACCGCTGAAGTGTCCTTATATCTCACCTTCTAGACCCTTTTAGTGCACGGTCTCCGGGTGTCACCGATGAGCTTGTGATTACTCTGCCTTTAATCAAGGGGTTTTAATTTCGGAAAACTTATCATCATGATTATCATATCAGATTTCTTAGAAGGGTTCCTCGGGCTATGATAGATGAGACGTTAGATAGACATCCCTGACAGCACGGTCACTGCGTGAACGTCCCACCCAACTGGACCCACCATTGCCAACTGTAGGAAACATGTCTGGGCAATTCTCACAATAATTGGCAACATAACAGGGAGGTAGAGGTCCTGTCCTACCGCTCTAGGACGTAGTCATTATTCACCTGCTCCACTGCACATGCACCATGCCAAAAAGCATGCTCGCATACCTTAAGATATAAATTCATAGAGATGCATCTCGTGGTGTTATATACCTTAAATTATTGCCGACATCTAGTGTTCTCGCATTACGGGTGTGTACATGTGATCCTCGGTATGGTCCGATTAGCAAGGCGTCGTGTTCATTGTTGTGGCCGCATGTGCAGGTACGAGTTTTATTTGCAGCAGGTCGGGATGCATGGATATTGAAGGGACACCTTATCCCAAAACTTCCCAGTGGCGGCTCCCGTTGGTCAGGTCGTATGTGATTTGTGTAGAGCGACATAGGTAAATGATCTAATGCATTTTGCTCATTGAGTTAATAAGTGCCGTCCAGATACGGGAACAAATCAGTGCATGGGGGCTTGCCTTGGGCTCATCTCGTGGTGGAATCCGATGAGCAAAACATGGCATAAAGGCATGAACAATTTCAAGAGTATCACTTGTTCATCAAAGCTCTGTGGATGCATTCCAGGAAGGGAGACGCTGCACAAATCGTTGTTTTGTTACCAAGCTCGAGATCCTCGTAACAGTAGATTGATTTGCTGTTGCTGACTAAATTAATCTAGGAAACCAGGTGGCAGGCCGGGGTGCCATGGATCATCAGCTGGAACAACATTACCCTTGAATGTCATTCGAGTTCGGAATTATGTTCTATGGTGCACCTGCATGGTGAGTCGTGAAGCAGGAGTGCCTGGTCTCGGCTGGTTCCGATCCAGGATGACACCCGTGTGACTAATCATTTCCCACGGGTACCAAAACCTTGTTTTTTTTTGGGTCTGAATCATCGGCTGGAAGAGCCCACCGCCCGCAACCCAGCATCGCTCGACAGCCAAAAGTACGGGAAGCCTCTGCTCCCATCCTCACCGCATAGCATGTACGTAAACCGTCTTTCGATACCACGATAGTTACCTACGGATCTTTCAGTCGACAATGGCGCCGTTCACGAAACCAGAGGCTGTCCTGAAGCAGGCGGAAGGCCTCGTATCAGTCGGTCAAGCACCCGCCGCACTCCAATCCTTGACGGAGATGTTCACTTCCAAGAAGTTCCGAGCAGCCCCTCTGGCCGTCTCCGAACCAATCCTGCTTCGTTTCGTCGAGCTCTGTGTTGACATGCGCAAGGGACGCACAGCTAAAGAAGGGCTTATGCAATACAAGAATATTGCACAAAATTCCAATGTCGCCTCGATCGAGGTCGTCATTCAGAGGTTCCTGTTACTTGCTGATGCCAAAGTGCAGGAAGCACAGGAAAAGGCCGACAAGGCTGTTGCCGTGGAGGTCGACGATCTCGAGGCAAGCGAGACACCCGAGAGCATTTTATTGGGCGCAGTCAGCGGCGATCAGAGCAAGGACAGGACGGATAGGGCACTAGTCACTCCTTGGCTTAAATTCTTGTGGGAGAGTTATCGCACATCCCTTGAAACCCTGAAGAACAATGCACGGCTGGAAAACATATACCAGGTTCGTCATACTCTTCATCTCGACCAGAAATGCAATTGAGGCGCGCATCATTGTTTCCTGTAGCAAGTAGCCCAGAAGGCGTTCCGTTTCTGTTTAAAGTACCAGCGCAAGGTGGAATTCCGCAGATTATGCGAAACCCTAAGGCTTCACCTTGCTAATGTGGCAAAATATGCACATCAAACCCACGCGATCAACCTCTCCGATCCAGAAATTCTTCAGCACCATCTGGACACGCGATTTGCTCAGCTCAACACATCAGTCGAGCTTGAGCTATGGCAGGAGGCGTTCCGCTCAGTTGAAGACATACATAATCTCCTTACCATGGCCAAGAAACCCCCTCGTCCGGCGATGATGGCCAACTATTATGAGAAGTTAACCAAGATTTTCCTCATGAGTGGTAACTCCTTATACCATGCAGCTGCCTGGGGCAGGTACTATGGAGTGATAACTAGCATAGGCGGTAAGTCGGATGAAGAAATGAGTCGATTGGCGGGTCAGGTACTTGTCAGTGCCTTGGCCGTACCTGTCGGACAGCAACCCGACGAGGAAGAAGGGAAAGGCAAGACCGCAAGGCTTGCTGCCCTTCTTGGCCTCATGAAAGCGCCCACCCGAGCAGGACTCTTAAAAGACGCTGTGAGTATCTTTTTGGGTTCATTCACCCATACATTATTCAGGCTTTAATATTGCTTAGCTATCTCGAGATGTCCTACGATTATCCCCTGCGCCCATTAAAACGCTATACAACCTTCTTGAGGCTTCGTTTGATCCACTTACGCTGTGTGCCTCCACCGCTCCTATTCTCGCCACCCTCTGTGCTGATGACACACCTTACGCTGGCTACCGACCCCTCCTCTCCCGTGCCTTGTTGTCACGTCTCCTTGCGCAATTGTCCCAGGTCTACACTACGCTTAAATTGAGCACGCTGCTTGACCTTGTGAAACCTCTCGAGGGTTTCGGCGCCGAGCAAGTTGAGGCCTACTTCATGGGCTGTACTCGCCGAGGGGAGCTCAGAGTGCGCGTGGACCATGCGAGTGAGACCATCACGTTCGTCGATGAGGCGTTCTCACACGTGGACGACTCTGCACCAATGACAGCATCTGCGCACGAAGGTACAGTGCAACCCTCTTCCACAGATGTCGTGCGCACGCGTCTCAGCACCCTTGCTTGCGCGCTTCATAACGCATTACGTGTGATTGAGCCGTCGCCTGTGGAGGCAGATCCCGTGGCCCTCCAGAATGCCCGCCTCAGCGAGCTCGTTGCTGCAGCGAACGCGGAACGCCATGCACTGGCACTACGTAGAGCGATCATCGCCCGCAGGCGAGAGCTACTGTCTGAGCTGTCCGTGCGCAAGGAGAAGGAAGAAGCGAGCAGACGTGCAGAGTTATCCCGGGCGAAGAAAGCGATGGAAGAGCAGAAAGAGAAGGAGGAGACACGGAAGAGGGAGCTCGAGCGAGCACGAAAGGAAATCGAGACTATCCGAACGGAGGAGGCAAAGAAGCTTGCGCAGGATTTGATCAAGCGCAGTGGGCTCAAAGTTTCTGTCAACGTAGGTGGACTGCTCAATGTTTATTGTTTGTCCTTGTCTAATTCGAACCCGATGGAAAGGATATGGAAGATCTCAGCAAAGACCGTCTTATGCGTCTACAGGTAGAACAACTAGAGAAAGAGAAGCGGGATATGAACGAACGCCTCCGTGTCATTGCAAAGCGTATCGATCATATCGAACGCGCTTACCGGAAAGACGAAAAACCACTTCTCGCTCAGGATTATGCCGCACAGCAGGCTACTGATCGTGCGACTTTTGGTGCGCTTCAGAAAGCGCGTATCGAGAACAGCCTGGCAGCGCACAAGGAAGCCCTTGCAACTAAGAAGCGTCTGTCCCGCATGCTGTCCGACTTCAGCTCGCACAGGTCTACGATCATGGCCAAACGCCAGGAAGAATATCAGAAGAAGTTGGCCTCGGCACGCGAGAAAATCGAGGAAGAGAAGGACAAGAGAATCAAAACTTACTTGGACGAGAAAGAGAGAGAGCGGCGTGCTCAGGAAGAAGAAGAAGCTGCTGCCAGAGCTGAGGAGGAAGAGCGCCTGAGGCAGGAGGCCGGTGCGTATATACATATATACCTTCGTGCAACAGAATCTCACCCGACCCACAGAGCAACGAGCAAAGGAGGAAGAAGAAGCGGCCAAGAAGCGGGAAGAGGAGGAGAGATTGGCTGCTGCTCGTAGGGAGCGCGAGCTTGAGCGCCAAGCCGCAGCTGAGGAAGCCAGGAGGAAAGCTCAACGTGAAGCTGAGGCTGAAGAACGTAGGGCCCAGCGCCGCCTCGCTGAGAAAGCCAGTACACCAGCAGCAGAACCTTGGCGGCGGCCAACGGCAGCATCGAACCCTACTACGTTCCGTTCAAATCCTCCTCGAGCAGAGAGTCCTGCTCCCAGCCCTGCATCCGCGACGGCCGTTCCCAAATACAGGCCCGGAATGCTTTCTCAGCGATCAGAGAGCCCCACTCCTACTTCTAGCCCCGCGCCAGTTGTCGCACCGGTACCAAAGTTCAGAGTAGGTGCAGCCGTGGGTAGCGGCACTGTAGGATGGCGGCAGCGAGAAGCTGAGAAGGAGAAAGCAGGCCTGTCGACTGCACGGCAGTCCGCATCTCCAGTGGTCAACAACACGCCATTACCTGGCACCAAGAAAGATGATGATGGCTTTGAGACAGCAACCAAGGTCTGGCGGCCAAAGCGGTTGCAGGGCACGTCATGATCTGTTGTATGTTCGCATTTACTCGTTATTAATGTATGCGCTATGTCAATTCCATTCCCAATACCATACAGTTTGCATGTTGTGTCAGTACAAGTGCTAGTCTATGTCTGTCCATGAGTAGTCCGTGTGCGATAGATACAATAGCAGAGAATAGTCAAACTAGGTATTGGCTTCTTCTCGAGCCGCTTGTAACATCATTTCTAGCAATAGCAGATTGTTGAGACGGGCAGGATTTACAGCTCGAATGCCGGACTTACCACCCCATATTGACTGCTGCATTGACATTTTAATGTCAGCTTCATCTTCGGGTTCTGGTGAGTGCTCTCTCCTGTTGTTATAATGACTAATTCGACAGAATGCGGTTGGAATATGTACGAACCAGTAGCTCTGACTCATATCCGCCGACAACATGCTGACATCGCTGACCCGTCGTGCACGTTGGAGGCTGCTTCTGAGGGAGCGTTCTATACCAGGAAATTCGGGGGAAGGAATGATGATACGGGGAGATGTTGAAGGGCTTGGCGAGTCATAGTCCGACTGCCCCATTTCATGATCATTGTTGGGTGAAGTAATGTCCTTGGTGCTCAACGGCGGGGGAGTTGCAGGAGAAGTATGGACAAAAATAGTTGGTATATCTGACATATCAGAGTGAGCTTCTGAAAATGGTGTATGATATTGTACCAACCGCATCGATTGGAGACTTTGTCCTTCTCGGCGAAATACCTACGACGGAGAGAAATCATCTTGAGCAACGAGCGCACTCTATCTAAGTTGAGAAGGTCCGAAACAAGCTTGTTCATCTCTTGCCGCACGACGAGGTCCTTCAGTCTACAAAGAATCAGAGCACTGCAGCCTCCTCATTGGAGTACAATGACTTACACGAGTGCCTCACGATCATCAATCAGTTTGTGGTGTGCCAGTAATAGTAGCATGTCCGTGAAAGATATGCCTCCACTGCCACGACACGCGACGTTCGCCTCGTGGTAAATTCGAGTATAAGTATTCCTTCGCTTCCTGATGCCCTCATAATCGATCTGGTTCAAGATGTTGTTTAGTTTTCTGAGGTTAATCCCTCCAGCTTTGTGCGCTTTCTTCGAATTGTCCCGACATGCCGCCATGATAGCTCTTAAGGAGTGCTGTTGAGGATATATGCGCGCTTCGAAGACACCGTTGAGTCTCTACAAGGGATATATTTAGTCCTAGACACTATGTGACATTGAAGAACGCACATGTAAGAAAGGTCCAATGTTTTGACGTTCGAGCTGACCCGTCTTCGCATTGTAGAATTCGGCCCAGATTTTCTTGAATGATCGCATCTCTCGACGAGTAATAGACTTCGCACCGCCGGTAGATTGAAACACATAAGAAAAGTTTTCAACCACCACACCAGTAAACATGTTTAGAATGATGTACTACACGAAAATGAGCACAGGAGGGCATTACGAAACTCATGATTCATACCATGCTCAAGAGGTTCCATGCAATGAAAAGGGAGAAAGCCCATACGACGCTCCCACAATCCGTCTGTGCAAAATCCCCGCTGGAGTATGTGCAGCGTGGGTATACAACGGCACTAGACGTCATTAGTATATTCGATGGGTATTGAGCTGAACGTCCTCACTAGTCATGCATATATTGGTTCCATCCTTCCCTGGTAATCGACATCAGACGGGAGGTCATTACAAATGAAGATCCGTACCCAGTACTCATAAAAGCTAACATGAGGAGTGCATGTCCCATCGATTGGTAATTTTGAGTGACTGTCTCTGCTGACTGCCACTTTGCCATTCCGAACACTTCCATGTACATTATGGCAAAGAAGATGAAGATGACAAACCATAGCCCAAGCAGGTTGATAATTACTGGTAAACTTGCTCTGCGGCGATGTTAATGACAATGGGCAATTTAGAATGGAACGCGACGCACGTTCCCGTTTTGAACAGCTGATTCAAGGAGTCCATCCGTTGAACCAGTTTAAATGCAATGCAAACGAGAAACAGCTTCTGAAGTTGTTCGATCGTGGGATTGGCCGAACCGAACTGCACTATCATGGTCGCAGTGAAGCTACCAAAGGCCACTATCACGTCGAAAATATTCCATCCATTGTCACGGAAGGATTCCCATCCCAATCCGAAAAGCCGTATAACAATGTCGAGAACATAGAGCGATGTCAGAAACAACGAAAAATCGTCTAGGAAAAGTTAGTCACGTAGGAACGATGGTGCGAAAAAAAAAAAAAAACTAACCGCGGAATTGTTCTATCGTGGGCTGCGACCCATACGTCTCTGTCCTAGACTAAATTCAGTACTGGATCCCAGTGTTGCATGATGGGGGACTCACATAAGAACGATGATCTGGATGACAAACAAAACTGTCATGGTCCTTGACCACCAACCATGTTTGTGAACCGCACGGTCATAGCACCAAGCTCGGAACGTCGATATTGGTCGACTGTGAGGTCTTTTTGAGGGCTTCTGGCGCTTGATCAGCTTCTGTAGATCGATCCATTCTCGTTGTGGCTGAGTAAGAAATGCAGAACCAGTTTTAGATGAAAAATTTCCGATGATAATGCTGCGAAGACAAAGTAAAGCTACAACCATTTACACACGTGGGGAGACGCTCACCTAACAAATAGAGTCAAAATGACAATTGCTCCTAGTAGGTTGTAAATAACGAAGAATATGGCGTTCGCTTCTGCGTTATTCGTCTGCGGCTGCTGGCCTACGCCTGTGATGCTCATGGCAACTGACATCACATCAATCCAACCTTCCAGGGAAACGATCTCGAAAAGAATAAGCATAGAAGACCGAAAGTTGTCAAACGAGAACTTTGTCGATGGGGACGGGTTATCCCAGACGCGAGGAACGAGATATCCAAAGGAATTGCCGTAGATAGTGTTCACATATTCTCCAGTGCAATCACCAATGCCTTGGACGTTGCTATCGTTGCATTCATTCATCAATCCCGCAAAGATGTTGGTTCCCCATACACTAAACGGGATAAGATAAAGAATGGCGAGAAGAGCTGCATCCAAGATACGGATTACCCCAGAGATAATGAGGTTCTCGAAAGTGCTACGCATTTGGTCGACCAGGGTAATCAGCCGCAGGGCACGCAATGCCTTCAGAGCATGCACGAATCGGCTAACATTACCAATAAGTGCGAATGATAAACCGATGTTCGTGAGGACCCCTGTAAGGATGATGAAGTCGATAATGTTCCACATGCTACGAACGTATGCATTGGGAGTGAAAAACAAGCCGTCGGCGATGATTTTGACCAGGAACTCCACAAAAAGTGTAAGTCCAAATGCAGCTTCCGCGATATTGAACCATGCAGATCGGCGCACGCCATATTGCAGATAGTAGTTCCGACGGTAAAATGGAGGCGCAATGGCTTCCGTGATGATACCACCAATGACAGTCAAGAAGATGAGAAGCTGAAAAACAGTGTGTGCAACCACATCAGGGGGGGTACCAAATATCCGATCACCACCTGCTGGTCTGACTACTTTCTGGCAAAGTTGACGGAGGCGATTTCTCTGGGAGAATACCCAAAATGTTTTGTCATACGTAGGGTGATCCCTAATGAAGTCGGCTTTGCGTGCTTGTTGTTCCTGTAATACATCGCTCAGTACCTCCGAAGAAAGCTCATCATGATTAATTCCTGCCAGAATTTCACTGGATAAAAGTAGATATTGATCAAAGATTAGGTCAAGTCAAGGTCTAAAGGGATCCTACATGTATTGTTCGGTATGGTCTTCGACGTCATCTTTCTCCGTTGAAACCCCAGTTTTCGGCTGACGCAAGTCAACGAGCAGGAACTCGTTTGTCCTGGCATTTCCCACAAATAGCCGCTGCAGCATGGTTATAGACCTGGAAGGAACATGACGAGCGCCTTTGGAGAATGCGCGCCTCTATGAAGATTAAGATTAAAAAGACCAAATAAGTCTGTGGGCCTCACCAGAGAACCCTTCCTATCTTGTCTAGGGAGAGAGTAATCTTGCACTACACTCTCTCGAATTGGTAACACCAAATTTGATGGCAAGTTTTCAACTCTGACAGTCACTGGATCGGCCTTAAACCATTCGTACGGGTTCAATCTACGTATCCACCGACTCTGCGTAACTTCCTGCTGTTGATGACGGGCCCAGTAATCAGAAGCTTGTTTGTCTTTCTTGGCCTCCTCCGCAACACTGAAATTCTCGTTGATGACAGCGATGAACATTTGTAAGACAATAACTAGCAGGTCGGATCAGCAATGCAAGTACGTCCAGAGGATTACGAACGCTCACAGTTTGCGAACAAGAGCCAGCATGAGATGAAAGTTGCTACTATGACAGCCTGGCCAAGCGCCAGTTCAGCTTCTGTTGCTTGGTACAACACCGTCGTCCAGTTTTCGGAAGAGAATACTTGATAAATGGCCAGGAATGAATCCCATAATTGACCGAAGTTCGTTGTAGTACTGCCGCTCATGTCTCCTTGAATGAGCTGAACAGCCACCAATGCCGCAAGGAAGTTGACCAGAATGAGAAACAATGTCATATTAGCAAGACCGTAGAGGTTCCCGAACACAGTCAGCTGGAACAACACGTTAGCGCGCGAATGGCTGAAAGATTCATGTACACACTAATAGGGTCTTCATGCGCGGAAACTCTAAAATCACCCGGTAAAACCTCCCGAGCTGAAAGATAGTTAACCAGGGGTAGACCTTCGATCGGTGGATAGCAGGAATCTGTATAACTGATGACCCGATAGCAAGAATCAAATCGAGCCAGTTATTCCCATGTTTGAAAAACATTCTCCATGCAGGTAATTCTGCTGCCATACGAATGAGGATCTCGATATCAAAGGCCATAGTGAGGAAGAGCTCGGACTTGTAGAGTATTTCTTGGTGCATAGCACTCATGTCGGCTGTAGCAGTAGCTTGGACAGCTAAGGAAGCCAGAGCCAGAAAAATCCAGGCCCATCGAGTGTATGAGTAAAATGTCTTTAGTCCATTCTGGCCAAAGTGACGTCCTGCTACCGCGGACCAGCCCTCTTCATGCTCCTCGACGAGACGTCCTACCCTGTGGGAATAGCAAAGATGACTACCACAATAACTCGAGTATAGTACGAGATTACTCACGTTGCTGCGCCGAACGCGCTCTTTCGGGTCTCGGACCGAATAACGGAGAAAGTATTCGTGATAACAGCGACGAACAAATTGATTAGCCAGAAGTTCAATACAAGCACCCCTGCAACGAAAAAGAAGCACGAGGCAAAGTATTCCGCTGCTATAATTTGATACATAGTTGTTGACCACTGCAGACGAGATACCATGAAATATGCGACGGAATGCAATGTCGGTGAAACGTACAGTGTTGGCCGAGGCGACTATGATCACCTGCAACACAGATTGCCAAATCGTATCAAAACTCTCAATGCCACTATTTGGATTTTCGCCTTCCTATATGTCAAAGAGTTATCCGCTTCTGATAGCATGGGCAGAAATCCAAGAATATACCTGACATATCTGGCCGAGAGGGCAGACATAGCCCTTTATATTGTCACTGGGTGACCCATCCAGTTGCAAATAAGGGGAGAGCTCTAAGGTCGTGGAATTTATGTGCCCGCCGCAGAAGTTCGCGAGTTGTGTCGTGCCCTCGCCAAGAGTTGGCGAGAGGTAGCAATTCCGTCTCAGAGAGCCCTTGAACGATTGTACTCCGATGATCCTGAGTAACTAATATGAAGGCGAAGCAAAACATGATGGCAGCGATGAAACTTACGAAAAGAGGACCACAGCAAAGACGACGAAGTATGCAACACTGGCGAGCAAGGGACGAGCGACCTTCAGAGATCGCATTATAGTCTGTGAAGTGCATATCAGATATCAA
The DNA here is from genome assembly GCA_016618355.2 of Astraeus odoratus. Lineage (NCBI taxonomy): Eukaryota > Fungi > Basidiomycota > Agaricomycetes > Boletales > Astraeaceae > Astraeus > Astraeus odoratus. The sequence continues at coordinate 28,846 of JADGIP010000053.1, read as the reverse complement.
CGTCGTCTGAATGACAACGCTAACTTACCGTCGTGCCAGATGTGATTGCGAGTAAGCGGGCTATACGCAATACACTTAGAGCTCGAAATATTCCGACATGATGAACACCTCTCTCCACGCCCGTCGCGGCCAATACAAAGGTTACCCAGAATGCCACAACAGCGATAAAATCTATCCTACCCCAGCTCTGCCTCAAGTAGGGAAGATTCCGTACTAATTTCTGGCGGGCGACACGAATGTCCAAACGAAATGGTAGAGTTATGGCTGCATTTTCCGACTTCGGTACGTCCGAACGGAAGGCACTCGATAAGAATGTAGGCTGTGCATGGTTAGCTGTATGGGAACGTGACTGTGGGTGAGACTGCGCCTGTGCCTGCAATTGGAAATGGGAGGCTGGCGGATAAGTTTTTTCGGCGCGGGATAAAAGTTCGATTGGTGGATCTATAAGTGGAGTAGAAGTATTCCTGGGCAGGGTAAAAGGTCGCGTCAGGGACGCGTAAAACCTCTTGAGCGATAAGCCCCTTGCGAGGGAATCCGAGCGGGAGAGAGTCTCTCCTGCACCAAAGGCAGAACTAGAACCGTCAGAGGCGCTGGCATACCCCAAAGGAGATGGGGACCGGACTATGAACAAAGACGACGTGGGAACCTCCGGGTCAAGAAATAAACCGGAAGTGCATATGCGAGCGAAGGATTCGAGTCTATAGTGAGTTAGCGCTTGCAACAAAGTGGATAGGCAGCACCCACGTAAAAAGGATATAAAATACAAAGAGTGCATAGTCCTCCCAAGTGTGGAAGTAGCCCTTTTGAGGTGATGGGACGGTTTGGTTGGAGGACAGAACAACAGTTCGAGATGCTTGAACGACTAAAACGACTGCTGTTGCTAGTATTAAAGCGAGAATAACGGGTTCGGAATATCTGGATACGTGCTCAATTACTACAACAGATATCAAAGAACGAGACGCACGGGTGAGAAAGTATAAGATATAATTTAAGTCGAAACGGATTCATAGGGCCCAGGAAACCCAAGGCATAGCCTCTGAGAGGCGTCGTCTGCTGAACTCCCCGAGGTGGGTCAAGCTGGCCCTCTCTATTATTTGTCTTGTCACTAGGCGTCGAGTCTGCGTCCGAGTACAATTCATCGTCGTCGTCGTCATCGTCTGGGAGCCTTATTGATGTGTCGTGTGCTCGGACATTGGCCACACGCATGGAAGCACGACGGAAGGCACTCTTGATCGCCGTACCTGTACGCTGAAGCGGAGATGGTGTGCCACTGAGTCGCGCTACTGTCCGTCTTCGTGTGCGCGGTGTCGCTCCGCCAACACGCTCTGAATCGAGAGTATAGTCACCGAGCCACTGGGTGGTATCTCCTGGAAGAGGCGACGTCTTCTTCGTGGTAAGATGCTCCCTGTCGTCGTCCCTAGACGAATCTATCTCGGAGTCTGTCGTGGAAAGGAGTGAAGCGAAAGAAGGCCCTGGTCGACGTATCAGAACGCAATGGGGGCCATACGCGCGCTGAGACAATACTTGCCTCGTATACTATATGGCGGCTCTATTGGAGAGTAAAACGGGTCGTCCAATGGAAACGCATTCAGTGATTCCCTTAGAGTAAGTGAATTTATTCCCCGACTTGACGTCCCAGACTCCGTTGGGGGAAGCTCCAGATGCAAGTGGTCCAGCCCTGCATCTGGCTTGCTCCAGCTTGTGCGTCTACGAGCTCGGTTTGCGTCTGAAGTTGGTGACTGAGGAACGGAAAGTCCTATGCCTGTAAGGTCTACGGCGGAAGAGGAAGAGCTGTTGGTAGAGTGACTGATATGCGAATGCTGTTGATTAACGTCCATTCGTCCGCGTCGACGGTCCTTTCGCTGTCACCCAGGTCCCGGTCGACACGTATTAGTGCGGTAGTAGGTAAGTTTGTCCGTAGTCAGTTATGTGCTCGTCAAGCGCCCGGCTTTGCCTGATCAGAACAGCCGTTGAGCGCCCATACTTGCTATATATAGCACTCCGCGAGGGGTCATTTACCATAATTGCTGTTGCTTTCACGTGCAAGATGATCGCTGTAATGTGGTTGTGCTGCTTCAAAAGTACCGTCGATCAGACCATGTCGGACGATGAACACTCCGAGTCTGAGCTCCCTCTGCAAAACATGTTCACAGTAAGACGATTGTTCCTTTGTTGCGGATATGACCGACGTACTCGGCTTGAAACTGAGAATCTGACAGGAGCAGCCAAGGCCCCCGACCCCCAAGGCAACATTTGTCAGCTATACTCGCCAAAGACGGGACGAGGGCCATCCAGGCGATGGTCCACTCATGTGGGACCTCCCCGCAGAGGTCAGTATCAGGTTGGTTGGATCGCACCCCCTCTGGGGACACCATCTGTAAGGAGTCGTTGTCGGCCATCTTCAGGATTTATTCATCTAGATCGTAGCTGGAATGCCGCCGTCGCGGTCGCTGAGTATTTAGAAACGAACCAAGATCTGGTTCAGCACAAGTTCGTACTAGAACTCGGTGCGGGTGGAGGTCTTCCTAGTATTGTATCCGCCCAGATCGGCGCCGCAAAGGTCTGTCGCAGAATTACTGCTGCAATGCGACCAACTGACCCGACGTAGGTTGTCTCGACCGATTATCCCGATCGTGAACTTATAGACAACTTGGAATTTAACATCAGCCAAAACATACCTACTGAGGGTAGGATAAGAACAGATGTGCAGGTAAGGCCGGACGTTCCTATTTAGAACGTCGCAGATCAAGATGCCAGGGATACATTTGGGGCCAAAAAGTGAATGGACTACTGGACGCACTCCCCTCCGCTCGCGAGTTACGGAGGGCGTTTGATCTGATCATACTCTCCGATCTCATATTTAATCATTCACAAGTGAGTGAGCATCAGCTTTCCCGTTATACGTCTCTTTATGAGGTCCGCTACGGAACTACAGCACGACGCTCTTCTCAAAACCTGCGATTTGTGTGTGGGATCTTTCCCTAACCAATCAGCTTCTTGTGCACTTGTATTCTATACACATCACCGACCTCACCTTGCCCATCGTGACCTCGAATTCTTTGAAAAGGCACGCTCTTACGGTTGGATTTGCGAAAAGATCGTAACGAAGAAATTCCCGGTGAGTGAGAGCCCATCCCTTTACAGGTGCATCTGATAGCCGCTCTTAATCAGCCCATGTTTCCGGACGATCCTGGTGACGAGGACATCCGATCCACTGTCCACGGCTGGAAAATGACTCGTGCACCACCAGAATCAGATTAAAATATATAGACTGGCCACTGATGGAATTTCAAATAGCGTCCAATTTGAATCCACCTATATACTATCATAATCTTTTACATACTCCATGATGAGTAAGGGGTGTAGATTCCGTTGCCTAGAATTTTATATTTGTCTTAACATGGATAGTACTCTCCGGTTGCATGTGGATACTATTATCAATACTTTGCCTTGCCCAATTTCTGGACTCTTTCGACATGTCAACCGTCTTCTCTGCCATGCTGGTTATCGAGCAATCCATGCATATATCAATAATAAGGCAATCAGTGTGTATTATCACTGCATACCAGCTCACTTTTGCACTGACCCCATTGATTGTGTGCCTATGCTGTGTACCCTGTATCAAACATAGATCTGAGCTGCATCGCAAGTCTCCAACCACTAGACGTACACTAAGATTTGTGTTGGCAGAGTATTAAGCCTTGGATTGATTCTATTTTTGTGAACAACAAAGTTGGCCTAATTATGCTAAGAGGTGAGTGGCATTGGTGAGAGTGGCCCTGCTATTATGCATCAAATGTATTTAGTTGTCTTCAGCCTGCATGATGACCACCCCATCTGTTCTTACCTTATTAGTTACAGTTTACCCAGTCCCTGTTTAGCAGGCTTGTGCTATTGGCATATTTGGAGGTTGTGGAGCAGTGCCAGATGGTGTAGTTTCCACTGCATGGATGAACACACTGCACTGCTGATAGTCTAGGTCTAGTTTGCAGTTTCTTTATCAGTGCTGTGTTCACCCAATGGGTATCCTATCACTTTGTCTTCTGGTTTGTTGGCCTGGTTGCCATCCCTATTGGTCTCAGTTGCATGTTCATCATACCTGCATACATCAGAAAAGTTCTGGGAAACCATGATTCCTCTGTCACAAAATGGAAGAACCTCAATATAGTAGGAGTATTTATCTTAAGACCCAAATAGATATCATAATTCAATCTTTGTTTAATATGAAAAAGCTCTGTTCATGCTGACAAACCAAGTTTGGTGTTACAGTCTAACTATGCACTGAACTATGAACACATGGTCCTGATCTTTCATACAGACAGGAAAATTATAAGCTAATAGTTACAGAGGTTCATTGATTACATACATCATTCACACCATACCATTAGCCTCTTACAGTGAGGGACAAAAGTGTTGACAGCTTTGTAACCTTGCTCTTGTTTGGATCATAACTCTGGATCCACAGATCACAATCTTTCAAGGGGGGTCAGCTTCCAAATACACTAAGTTTCATATCAATTTGCTTTGTATTTCCTGAGATACTTAGGTTTCTTTTCAGAAAACACCTGTCAATGCTTTTGTCCCCTATGAGTATGACAATGCAAAATGGCTGTTACACTGTGTTTTGGTCCACCATATATAGGAAAGTCAATATGTTGAGTTTGAAAGTATTCATTTGAAGCTATCCAGGATAAAATTTGACCCTGACCTTACATCACTATCACTATAAAACCCTCTCCAATACCAAAATCTGTTCTATCCCTATTTTGCTCAACCAAGGACATTCTACCAAAGAGGTCTCTGCTATTACTGGCTTCCACCACTCCATAGTATTCAATGTTCACTCAAATCACTATCCTGACATGCCCAGGTGCACTGGTGGTCATCCACCCAGATGACATGTGGTTTGCCTTATCAGCTCTGGGAAGGCTGAAACTGCTGCAGATGTCACAAACATACTTTATAATACACTACATATTCCACTCTCATCTAAGCCAGTGTGTATAAAGCTGAATGGAATGGGTTTAAGGTGTGTGACAAAGGCAAATCACCCTTCCTTGCTAAGCACTATAGGTAGGCAAGAAGAGGAGGCCCTTACCTGCCTTTTTCCATGACCACTTCCTTTCACATGACCCTAGATAATTGATTTTGGTCTCATGTGATCATATTACACCATTCTAGCCCTCCAAGAACCAGTCTTTATGTGCTGAAACAACAGTTGTCTGTTTGAGGGGTTGATGATTGAATAATATTCATTCCCTCAGCCGGCCCCTAACTCCTTACACCACTCAAATCAAATTAAAATTTCGAATAGCATCCATTGCGATCACATTTATATGCCATTAGTACTGATGCAAAGAAAGTAGACAACACCCGTGATGAATCAGTGCACGAGAACCGCCGCATGGAAGATACCATTATGACGAGAAAGTCTGTGACCTAGATATGTGCACAGATGGCTTAAACACAGTAAAAGTATTGTTACCATCGAGACGTATCAGATGACACTATCAAACCCAACGTTGAACAATTACACTGTTCACTAATCCAGCGTCCTTGATTGTCTGACTGTCATTATCCAATACGCGGTTGGGAAATGTTGTCCCGATCGTGTAGGGGCGAGTGAGATTTTCGGGCCGCGCGCTGTGACAGATGCATCAGCACACAGTGAACATCATCAATGAATACAACACCAACGTACGCATTGATGAAGTTACGGATGTCTCGTACAGTATGCGTATGGTTCATCCTACATGGCAACCTACCGCACATCTAAATCAGAGGGTCAATATAATCATTATTAAATCTACGCTTACCTGGTCCCATCCGCCAATCGGATCTGGACTGTCGTAGTAGGTTGGGTCTGATCGACTTCGAACTGAGTATTGATGCGTTCGCGCTCATAAGCTGGGGGTCGAGCCGCAGCAGCTGAAGATGTACTCCCAGAGGGGAATGAGCCAGGCATCGCGGTGGTGGCAGAGTCTCTAGGCGCGAAACTGGGAACTGGAGACCCTAGCCTGTTTCCAGAACCAGAGAACGCTGCCAACGGGCGCCTCTCCGGGACGTAGTCTTCTTCTACCCTCTTCGACACGACAACCTCGACGGGTTGATCTGGGCCGACGTTCAATACGCTAACAGGGGCGCGACTGGCAATATTGTTAATGACACGCATGACGGAGGAGAGTGCCAATACCCAGTATTAATCTCCGCAAGAAGCTGCTCGTTTGCGGGGTCTGCATAGCTATAAAATTCGCCGCCTTCAACACTGAAACCGTTTCGCCAGAATGTAATATTACGCTGAATAACTTCTTCTTCCTCTATGGTATAGGTATTAGCGGCCCCCCACCTTACCATGGTCGTTGTGCAGTGACGCTACCTACCTTCCGAAGCACCGACATCTGGAACATACGTGCTCTCAACCTCGTCGCTTCCTAGAGTGTGGCCACCCCCCCGGAAGGCAGCGGACGGAAGCTCACCTCGAGCTGATTGAGAGGGGCGACTTGCAGATGTCCTATGGAACGATAGAAAGTATAAGAGACCCCGCATATACAAATAGATCATGAGCATACTCAGCAGCACGTCGCAGGATATCCTGTACTATCCGCGGTCGAGGGTCCCGACTGCCCGGGTTTTGCACAGAAATCCCACTAGATCCGATGAATGCCGTATCCACACAAATAAGAAAAGCTCGTACCTTCGCTCTCCGCCTGCGAACCAACTCTCTCCTTCTCCGTTTCGTGCGTCACCTTCATCGTCCTTATCATCGGCTGACGCCGCTGGACGGGGAGATCCCGATGACGAAGATAAAGCTGACAGTGTAGCGAATCGCCCAGTGGCCCCAGACCTTGTATGTCTTGATAAGAATGATATCTGATGCAGCTGGATACGTGCATCGACTTACTGGGGCTGAGGCGAGTTGCTACTGCCATTATTATTCCAGTCGCCAATTCGACCAACTTTACGTGAATCGGACGGTCTGCTCCAGATCGACGGTGGCTTTTTCCCGTCGGACATAATGCTGCGACGTAAGGGGGTGCTGTCTTGGTGTTCAAGATGGAGGAGGACCAAGTATCAAGATTCAGAGTTTGGTTACGTCAGCCGTCACGCTCAAAAAATAAACAAAATAAATACGCCGAAGGGGAGTCGAACCCCTGCCGCTTGCTTGGAAGGCAAGCATGATAACCGCTTCACCATCGGCGTGCTGCTCCTCTACCGAGAGCCCGTCGTCCTCTACGTACTCCAAAGCCCGCAGTTGAACGTACACGGCATTCGCCAAGGTTGTTTGGGGGCCGTCCGAATCTTCCGCCCTGTCGTCTCCGAGCACGCTCACGTTCCCCCTGGCTTCCCACGCAGCAGCCTCCCTTCGTTCGACGACATCGGCCGCACCATCCAACCCATGTCGTTGCAACATTTCGGCAAAGGCGCTCTGCGGATCGCCAAGAACTACACCAAGGGCTATTCGGATACCCAAGCAAAAGTCCGTGATGCCACGTCCAATGACCCATGGGGTCCCTCGGGCACGCAGATGAACGAGCTCGCACAACTGAGCTACAACCAGTGCGTACCCCCGTCTCCGTGGAGGACTGCGTGCGTTGATGGGCGTATAGGAACGATTTTGTAGAGATCATGGAGATGCTCGATAAGCGACTGAATGACAAGGGAAAGAACTGGAGACACGTATTCAAGGTAGTCCGAATATGATGTATGGAGGTCGGCCATTAGACTGACACCCCGTGCACAGTCCCTCACTGTACTCGACTACCTCCTCCACGCCGGTTCCGAAAACGTTGTTCTCTATTTCAAGGACAATCTATACATCATCAAAACCCTTAAGGAGTTCCAGTATGTCGACGAAGACGGCAAGGATTGTGGCGCCAATGTACGACAGAAAGCAAAGGATATTTCCAATCTCCTAAGTGACCCCGCCCGGCTTCGGGAAGAGCGGCGCAGCCGGGCTCATATGCGTGATAGAATGTTGCGAGGAAATGGAGGCTATGGAGACGAAGAGGACGAGAACACTGGGAGAAGAAGTTCCAGCAGAGCAGCTTCCCGGAAGAACCGTGGTACCGACAAAGATGAGGATGATCTTCGGCGTGCGATCGAGGCTTCGAAACGCACTCATGCTGAAGAGCAAAACCGGGCTGCGGAGGATCATGATCTGGAGACTGCCCTCAGGCTCAGCAAAGAGGAGGAAGAGAAGAGGAACAAGGCGGTCGAAGACTCGAACGCAGCGGCCTTGTTCGACGATCAAGCGCAACTGTAGGTCTCTTTTTCTGTTACTGGCACTGCAGGCATGACCGGCTGCCACAGACCGCCTCCCACTGATAATGGCAACAACCCCTTCCCTTTCCTTGATCCCACGCCTTATGCAACTGGTCTGCATCCCCAGCCCCAACTACAACCACAGTTCACAATCCAGCCACAATTCACTATGCAGCCACAATTCACCTCTTTCAATCCATACCAGCAACAGGCCCAACAAGAAGCTATGCAGGTAAGCACTTAAACTCCCTCCGATCGACCACCAGATGTCCACCTTCCATCATGTCCGCAGGCAGAGTATATGAGGCAACAACAAGAATGGCTGCGTCAACAACAGGAACTTCAAGCTCAACAACAGCAAGCACTGTTGCAGCAGCAACAACAGGAGGAATGGATGCGTCAGCAACAGCAGCAGCAACAAGCTCTTCAGGCCCAGCAACAACTATTTGTGCAACCTACGGGATTCGGGTGAGCGCATTTTAAAAACTGTGTACCTTTACTTGTAATTCATCGCCCCGTGCAGTTCGAACAATCCCTTTGCGCCATCAACATCGCCAACGCCAGTGTCGCCGGCGTCGGGTACGCCTGCCAATGGGAGCAGCAGCGGTCCTGTTTTCAACTTGCAGGGCACCTTTACCAACTCGAGTGCACCCTCCTACGCTTCGACCCCTTCTCCCGTACCGACATCGTCGTCCACTCCGTCTAGAATAGATGGTTCGGCTGGTTCGGCTGGAAGTGGCCCGTCGAGAGGTCCCACATGGGCTGATCAGGAGCACGCTCACCTCGCGAGTCTGTTTGCCAATCGTGACGATGGGCTCGACACTTTTGGAAACGTCGGTGTACTTCGGTATGGACAAACGCAAGCTGGTCGTGTTGCTTCGCAGAAGACGGGAATCGGGGCTAACAATCCGTTTGCCCATGTGCAGCAGCAGCCCCAGTCTAGTAATGAGCAGCCATTCTTCTCCATATAAACCCCAGTTGCATATGTCTTGGATGGAGGGCACGTTGCGCACTAAGTATGTACTCGGCCGGTGAATCTACTTGGTCCCATTTCATTATCGTCACCCGCACTATCTCAAATTAATGGTGTTCCCTTCCTCGTATCTCCTTCTACAGTTACATTCTTTTCTGCAGTCATCTTCAGGTTGTTGCTGTATTATGAAACTATTCACCGGAAGAGTGACCGTGATACCTGAGAATTTGCCAAACATATACCCCTCGTAACCTGCCTATTGGAGTTCTGACGAAGACCCTGACGAATGTTGGATCCAAGCTCCGCTGGGTGGTCTCCGGAAGTTTGCTTAAACTATTAAAAGTGGAAGCTCCATCGATGGATCATCGCAGTATGACGTCGCACGCTGCGGCACTCACGCCAGTGAAGTAATCAGGGCGCAGCACTCTACCGCACCACCAGGGCAAACCGTATATATTCCCTACACGTTCTTGCACTTCCTTGTCTCATACCATCACCTACCAACGGCAAGGGAATTCCGTATAAGAGCTGGTTGAGGGGCTGACATTCTTATTTAGCTGTTGGATATAGCATCCTCTCGAAGCATTCACCGATATACATATCGCATTGTTTAAATATACGATGCGTGGCTCTACTGTAGTTCTTGTCCTCGTGAGTTGGCCCCAGACAATACAATGAATGGACGCTAACGGGAACACCTTCTAGGTCGCTATCTTGTTCCCTCCTGCAGCAGTGGCGTTCATGACAGGATGCAGCTGCGACCTCCTCATTAACATATTACTTACCATGTACGTGTCTAGCAGTCCTTATTCCAGACACTGACCGTTGCGATCGTTCGCTCAGCTTGGGGTATATTCCGGGGCACCTCGTGCGTCATACTCGAATTCCTTGCAAAACGACTATTTGACTGACCAGTCGTGTAGCACGCGTTCTGGCTCATATACAAGAGAGCAAAGGCAGAGGAGCTGTACGGCCATGGTGGCTACCGCTGTACGTCAATTTCGTTCCTTTAGGGTACATATTCCAACGCTTCGGTGAGTACAGATATCGGAAGCGGGAAGTATGAATCTATTGGTGGGCCTGTTCCCCCTCAAAAGGGGGCCAATTATGGTGCCACTTACGGGGCAACGGCCGTAGGGTCTTGATTGCAGATCTGGACGGACCATTTGTTTCTACGCCTGTACCATGTATTCATGTATCTTCGCTTGTATGTATACGGAATTGAAATTCCCTTCATTGGCTGCTTAGTGCAGTAAACATTTTCCTAGTTTTCCCTGTACTTACTAGAGCGTTGTCCACTGGTAATGAGTCCGCAATAACCACACGAGACACCAATTTTGTCCCCCATTACATATGTAATTACACAATCAACCTCTACGAAATGAACTCGGTCCTGATCATCGCTGAGGTGCACTGCTGACCTACCACAGTCATTGGCAGGTCCAGCATCCACCTGGAATGGCTACGTATTATACTACAAACAAGAACAGCAAATGTTTCCGTTATACTACCCACAGACCTTTAACTGCAGCCACGATATCATGAAATTCAAGAGCTTCCCAGAATTGAAGGTGCAATACTGTACAATGATTATCTTGTGTCTTTCAATCTAGTAACAAGCTACTGGTCATATGTCATTGGGGTTACCACGATGGCATGAATGGTTATCCTAGGACCCGTCCAGCCACGGCCGAACATGTCTGTCTGATAATGACGTACATACGTCAAATGGCATATTATAAGGACTGGTCGTTCGAACGATCGAGTACATTCTCGTTACTAAATGTGTGGTAAATACTGAAATTCTGTTCCCTACCCATGTCGACTACGTAGCTACACAAGCAATCCTCTCCCGGTGCATCCATTAGCACCCTGAAGTACAAACTTTCTTTGATTCATTTCCAGGCCTAAGGTTTTTCGATGCTCTCGATTGTAATGCAGTCATCGATATATTAGGTAGCAGTATGTGGTGGTATACGTAGCATACGTGGACTACATACTACGCACTGCGTCGAGCAGTCTCGAGTTCCATAGTTAGAAGAGGTAGTAGGGTACTGTACCGTGATCCTATGTGCACTACGTAACCCCAACCCCCAGCTAAGTGGTTTGAACAGGGCAGGCAGCGCGCGAACTACCCATTCGTTGAAGTCGATAGCCATTACACATGAATGTAGATTTGGACCAATCCAAGACAACGGGGCAAGGGTGGACAAATAAACGAAGCGATAGCAGAGTGCACATCGTGCAAGAATGAATGAAGAACGGCATGATCTGTGACCCGATAGACAGACGAATATTCAAGACAGAAAATGAACAAAGCAAGATGCGAATGCAGGAAATCGTTATATAGACAAGATAAATTAATGTGCTCAGAAATCGGAACGTGGTTCCAAGAATGACTGATTCATCGACCGCGACCAACATGGAATGAAATCAGAAGTAGCCCTGCCTGGAGCGCGTGGGTAGTGGAGGGCAGGGTTCTCTACCCCAGTAATGGCTCCCAGCCACAACAACTTCATCCCCGCACTCATCCACCTGTCCATTCTCGACAAGGTACATGGTTCTGCGGCCAGCAGTTTTCTCATCTGAAGGGTAGCAAGATGCATCATCATCGTCTGCTTCCACTTCCTTGCTGACTTCCTCGACATCCGCATCGGCCTCGTCGTCATCAATGCTGTCTCGAGCTAGCCGTGCATAGAGATTAACGCTCGCGTCCGAGAAGCGGGAGACAAGCCTAATTGGTTGGGGGACTGGCTGACCATAACTCGATCCTGATACACGAGAGGAGCTCGTTTGTGATCGAGACTCGTCTGTGGCCACGGCCGTGGCCGTCGTGGTGCCACTCGTCCGAGCATTGGGTGTTGGCAGGGGGCTGTAGCGCTGCTCAGAGGACGACGTATGGGAAGAATTCACTGATGGTCCCGATGAAGAGCCCGATCGGCTTGGCGACCGGGATGCGGGCGTGGAGGTAGGAGCGGACAAAATGTGCGAAACGGAAGACACGGACGAGAAATGTTCATGGAACTTGGAAAAAGAGTTTGTAGGAAGTCGACTGCTTGCATTTGACGATACAGGGCAGGGGGCTGGTGGAAGCGGTGCATCTGGAGGAGGACGAGGGGGAGTTGGTGGGAACACACCATTCTGTTGGCCATGTAGTCGGCGCTGAAGAAGGGCAGTGGTTGGGGCGGTCCCACTCGGGACTGCAGGAGCTGAGTATTGTCTCACCATCGTGGGATGTGAGAGCCCTGCTAGCTCTGCACTGATGTTTTGTCTACCTGGTGGATTGGTGACATTTCCTGTGTGAGCCTGAGCATGAGCTGTCGCCAGACCAGGACGAACGGAATGAGACCGCAAAGGTGACGAGTTTCTTCTCGGGCTTAGTGGCTCTACAGGTGCCAGAGAAGTATACGTCGAATTCATGACCACAGGCGCAGGTAAAGCTTGCATATGTTGGGGAGCAACGCGTCTTGCAGGTGTTGTCGGGGAGGGCGGAACAGGAGGAGGACTGAACACCCTCCGCGGCAAGTTGGCGGGTAAGGACGATGGCGGTAGTTGTGGAAGTGGTTGGCTGGGAGGTGGGGCGGGTGGAGGGATAGAGAGGTGATGCCGTGAGTTTGCAATGCTTGCCTTGGATGCTGGAGATGGCGACGCTGGTGGACTGAAGGACGTGGTAGAAAGAGGCGTGCTAGGTGCAGATGAGGGGAATGGGGGTGCATGAACGGAGAGCAGATGGAGGCCAGTGGGTACGGACGTCGATGTAGGCTTTGACGGATTATCCGGTAGACGAGGAGAAGGGGCGGGAGTCACACGGACAGGCGGCGGGCTTCTACTGGAACCACGTTTCGGAGATCTAGGTGGTCCTGATAAGTTTAAAGCCAACGGAGCGAAGCCAGATCCCGCAGATGAAGGTGTAGCACCATTCCGGCTCAGTGGCATAGGACTGGAAGGCTTAGGCAAGACAGGTATTGCAGGCACTGGCGGAACATCGTCATCATCGTCATCATCACTTCCTCTTTCGGACTTCTTCTGGCGCCTTCGAAAGAAGGCCATTGCCCGAGACTTGGTCTTACTAGGGGACTTTCCTTGAGATTTGTTCGATGACGCAGAGAGATATCCGCCATCTGACGCATAGTCTCCCTCCCGATCGTCACCCTTGCTGAGGTCAAGGGCTGCGGGCTTGATCCACTTTTTGATCCGCTTTTTGTCAAATTTATCTTTTCCCCGCTCCTTGCCGCTCTTCTTGCTTTTCCCAAAGTGTTGACCCTCGCTAGAATACCCTGCTTCGCCAGGACCTGGGCTAGGGCTTTCGTTTCCCCGGCTATAACGTAGGCTATCGTCCTGGCTCGAAGCACCCTGGGAGTCCTTCGATGGTCTAACCGCCAGACTTCCATATCCCCTTGAAGTAGTGGACTGCGTGTCGGACGAAAGAACGGGCAGAGAGAAGAGCTGGAGGTTCTCCGAGGGGAAATCATCGAAGTGCACGTGGGGGGGTTCAGTAACACTCGGTTTGTGCATGTGAACCTGCAGGCCCCCCATGCCTGCACCTCCCCCCGCGACGTTGTTCTGCGGGGAGTTGAGCATCGACGAATCATCCGAAGTGGTATTTGAGCTGTAGGTCAATGTAGGAGTAATCAACTGGAAATAAGCGAACATCAACAATAGGTAAGCCTACCGACACGAATAGGTGGACAGACGCAAGTGGACACACCTCTACAACCTCGGTCTCTGGCTCTTTATCATTAGTTGTCTCCAGAAAAAGATCTTCGGGCTCTTCATCCAAGGGGTTGTTGAATATCCAATTGGCAACAGTCGGGTTCTGGGCAATGCCGAGCTCCAACGCCGTCTGGAGCACTGATGCCCGGACGGCATTTGAGTCACGGTTTGCAGATCCGATTCTGGACTTGGTCTGTCGACGACGAGCGGACTGAGAGTATGCGGATGACATGGGTGATGATGAAACTGAAACGAGCGCTACAATTTCTGTGAAATGAAGGGTAACGAGTGGATATGATGCCTCGCTGCTGTTACTGTCTGGATCGTGGGGAACGTTTGCGTGCAAAATCAAATTAATGTAAGCTCAGAAAGTGGACTGTACGCAGCCATTCGCCGTCCGAACGCGTGAGGAAGATGAGTGAAGCGACCGAAGTCAGGTCTGAGCTGAAAATGCGGTCCAGCCGGCTCGCAGAACTGCGAAATGGGTAAGACTTGTATTACGACCGTCCCGAAACGATTAGATCAGTAATGAAAGCTAAAAAGAAAACAGAATGAGGGCTTGGTGACGTTGTGAGTGGCATTAACCACTCACCGAGTGTGGGCACGCTGGAAACACGGACAGGGAAGAAGGGACCTAAAAACCTGAAAGTCGCAAGGCTGTCATCGGTGTGTCATGTCCATTTTTGGTAAACACGTAAGATCGCAAGTTACGCGACGGTCCCTTGCGACGGTCCGCCTCTTCCCCGCAGCGGCCCGCACACATGAAATCCGAGGGTTGCTGACTTGACACGGTTGCATGGAATGCCCATACAGCTGCGGCACACAGTTGTATCTTGCAAGCCGTGCCGAAGACGCTATGACGGAGCTTATGCCACATACCAGCGGGAGAAAGACCTGTTTCTTGTGAACGATCAGTGATCAGTCCTGTTAATTCCCTTGCCCACAACCACAAGGCATGCAGCTAGAGGGTAGGTCAATGGCCAATCTGGGAAGTGATGTAGGGCACATGGGTGTAGATGGAGAAGAAATGCATTTGTTGATCTATGTTACTGATAAACAACTCAGACACACCAATTTATACATGCATATGCCTTTTCACAGTGAGACTGAGCACTGATGACTGGACTAGAGAACTGATTGGACAGAATAGTGAAATAGCACAAAGGAACATGCAGGTGAGACAGAAAATGTGCCTGCATTGACTCCCAACACCTGGCAACAGACCTAAGTTGACCTATACCCACTATGTAGTATGAAAGGAGCATGGTTCTGCCCAGCGGAAACTAGTGTATATCTATCAGTTATGGTGCATCTAAATCATACATGTACTGGTGTCTAACCAAGGTAAAAAGGCAGTAAATAAGACTGTAGTGGCTGACCCAAGTGAACCAACTGCATCTGCATTATGTGCCATTGGATCACTTGGGTGGGCCACAATGCTCTTCCGACAACATGCAATTACATATACATACATATGTCCTGATTGGGAGGTTTGCACTGGAGGAAAGACTTCAGGTAGCACCAAAGTCAGTGTCTACCACCAGCATGACAGTTTATATGGGAGATCCATTCCATCTGACACAGAGATAAATAATTTCAAGTCAGCACCAGCATATAATAACAGGAAAACTACAGCAGCAGACCGACATGGACTGGAAACTGGACAGTCTGTGGATACTCTAGTGATAAAGTCACTGAAGTGCCTTTTGATTTTGAGAATGAGCAAACAAAGCAGAAAGGCCACACATACCAGCTCAATAGGCTAAAGGCATGCTGAAGGAAGTCAATACCTTACACCAGAGTGAGTAGCTGTACATTGACACACCTGCCACTTCATCAGATTTACCATTTTTCATTGTGGTTTCTTCAGGCCTTGTGTCAATGGTTGTCATCATGTGATGGAAAAACTACGTATGTCGACATATTGTCTGATAAGTTATTCAACGCAAGCAGCATGGGACTCAGTGGCAATCATAGGATGATTGGTGGAATATGAAGCAGACAATTCATTTTTACTGATCAGGCAGATGTCCGGAAAATGATAACATCGATGGTAGCTTCTCCCAACATGGTTGGCAGTAACCAGACCAAGTCGGAAACTATAAATGTTCATGAGCTGCCGCGTGCCGGACCCTGTGGTCTATCATATATATCAATATCAGACACGTATATAGACTTGGACTTCTGTCATAGAGTATATGAGACTGCCCTTTTCAATTTTACTGTTTGCCTAAACAGCAGCCCAGTAAGTGGGAGTTCTATATATTTTTGAGGTTTTAACCATCAGACAGACATAGACGAATAAGCTTACGCATATTCCATGGACAAAACTAATTCCGATGATTACTCACCCATCGGACAAGCAGTTATGCCAGTTCATAACTGTTTCTTAACAACGAAATAGCTCCTCTCCCAAGTTTTATTACGACATTTACTCAGGGAAGTGGAGAAGAACATTCAGCTGCACCACTGCACTGTTTGTGATTGACTTCTGCCTGAGACGAGCCAGTGCACTGTGGACAGACTTTTTTTTGCAAATGCATGAACACCAAGGAATGGTGGCCCACGCGCACGAATGTCGGCCTCTCGGGAACCTTGGTTCACTGGGAGCAACACCCGGTAAAATAGAACATGAACGCCAACAGCCGCCTGTTGATCTAGCTGGCCTATCGTCTCCCGGAGCATCTGTAACACTTCGAAATGCAGTAACCAAGTCTCGCACCCCACCGTTCATCCGGAGACTCGGTGCAGGTATCATTCAAGACATTAGGGCTCGTGCCCCGTGGTATTTCAGAGACTGGACAGATGCTTGGAACTATCGAGTGGTCCCTGCAACGGCACTAATTTTCTTCTCCAAGTACGTTTGCTGATACACAACACTGACTGTAGTAGAAATTCCTCTCTGACATTTTCATAGCGTGCTTCCCGGAATCGCATTTTCTCTCGACCTCATAGAGACCACGCAGCAGTATGGCGTAGCAGAGGTTCTATTATCTACCTTCATGGCTGCATTCATATTTTCTGTATTTGGAGCACAACCTCTGACCATCGCGGGTGTCACTGGTATGCACATTGTCAACGTCGATGTGAATCTGCTGGAGTACCAACAGTGCTCACATAGCATGCAGGTCCTATAACTGTCTTTAATAAGACAATTTACGATATTCTGCAGCGCCAGCCCCACCCACCAAACTATCTGCATTTCATGGGTTGGGTATACCTCTGGGCAGCTATCATCCATTGGATCACTGCCGTTCTGAATTGTGGGTGATATCAGCGCATTGTCCCTTTCTGCGACCAATTACATTGCCTAGGGTGCAACTTTCTGAAATACGTTACTTTATTCTCTTGCGATGCCTTTGGATTCTATGTCTCTTGGGTGTACCTCCAATACGGTGTGCAGGTAACTACCCGACAATTTGCTGGGGACTTCAACGGTGCTGCTGTGGGCATTATCGTCGCCCTTCTCATGGTTGTACTTTCTTTCGTGTTCCAAGTACTATCGGTAAAACCATATTTCCATCGTGCCGCTCGGCGCTTCTTTGCAGATTACGGAATGCCAATTTCATTGGTCGCTACCTCCGCAATCGCCTACTGGGGTCGCTTCCACTCTGCAAGTCCCATTACCCTTCCCGTCGGTGGCGCTTTCCAAGCAGCAAACGGGAGACCATGGCTCGTCAAGTTTTGGGAGCTCGACGGGGAGTGGGTTGGTGTTGCCTTGCCTTTCGGCATCGTTCTCTGGATATTGTTCTTCTTCGATCATAATGTCTCCGTCAGTAGAATTATAGCTAATTGTCAGCATATCTGAGATTTTGACTATTTCGCAGTCTTTGATTGCGCAAGGTGCTCAATTTCCCTTGCGCAAGCCGCCAGGCTTCCACTACGACTTCTTCTTGCTTGGCGTGACTACTTTCATCTCTGGAATTATCGGCGTACCCGCCCCGAATGGATTGATACCTCAAGCACCCATTCATACTACCTCGCTCCTAATCATGGGACACCCAGTGAAGAAGGATGTCGATGAGGAGAAGCACATACGCAGACAAGATACCCACGTCGACATAGTTTGTATGGATGAGAATGAGAAACGATACGACCCCTCGCCAGAAGCACGAGAGGTACCCATCGCAGTTGTTGAGCAGCGTGTCTCAAATCTTGCCCAAGGCTCGTTATGTCTAGTTCTACTAACTGGACCTTTATTGCACGTCCTCGGCCTCATACCGCGGGGTGAGCACCTCTTTTAATTCTTACTACTGGTATGTAGTCATTGACAATGTTTAAATAGGAGTCCTGGCCGGTCTTTTGTAAGTCCTTCCCTTGCAAGGTGCCAGTTGAAGGACTAATATGCCTATGCCTCTGCATCAAAGCTGGTTCATGGGAGCAGACGCTCTTCAGGGCAACGGAATCAGTCAAAAACTCCTCTATTTCATCCGCGACAGGTCACTCACACCTCCTGACGAGCCTTTACGCAAAGTCCGCACGTCGCGCTTGCTACTATTCGTCGGCATCCAGCTTGCTGGTTTTGGGGCTACGTTTGCCGTCACGCAGACAGTCGGTGAGTGATATGAACATAAAGCATGCCAGGTTGTGACGGTCATTGCTCGATCAGCGGCTATTGGTTTCCCAGTTGTCATACTGCTTCTGGTCCCAATCAGGACCCTACTTATCCCCCAGCTTTCGTTCACACCGGAAGAGCTATCCATTCTCGACGGTCCCACAGCCTCCCCTTTCGTAAGTTGCATACCTTCATGGTTTATTGTAAGTCGATTGTACTGACACGTGGGTAGACAATGGAATCTGTGGGAGGCTCGCTTTAAAGGGCCGTCAAAAAATGCTGCTAGCAGAGTTCATAGGTCTTTTCCAGACCATTGGTTCTGTTCTATGCCCACAAAATCATTATGCTATAGAATGCCGTCAATCATGAAATGCAGGTTCTCTCATAGTTACCGTCAACGAAACACGAGCGGAGAACAAGGGCACCAGCAGTCTATGTACTAATTGGTTTTATATTGAACAAGATGTCTTCCTGTTGTTCTGTCTCGTTCTTCACGAACCACCAGATGTACGGCATGCTGGGACGCATGTTAAAGACCATGAATGACTTTACATTGGATGAGTAGTGATGTACGAGTGATAAAACATGACTATCTTGGAAAAGTGCAATATCTGATCGCGAAGCTTCACATATTACCTCCGCATGAGTGGTGGAGAATCTATCGTGAGTTAGGCAGGCGGTAACGCGCCTCGAGCACAAATAGATTACCAAATCTATTCACGGCATCAGCAAATGAAAGAAGTGGAAGTATGTGCTTCTGCCGTCTCGGAGTTTTCACTTAAAGATCTTTGTTTGGCTGCTTGAATGCGTGACTCGTATGTGGAGTCCAACGTGGCTTACCTTGCTGGCCGCATTGTCGGAATTCTTGTTGGAGTTCTCATCTACGGTACATTTTGATTCGCTTTTTCTGTTGCGCGTTCGCAACGGGTTCCCTCGTATTTGTCGTCGTTCTCGCTCTGAATCCAACACATCTCTCGACCTGCTCGAGAAGATAGTACATCATACATATTGCTGTGAATTACATAAGACACCCTTATTCAAAGATGGAAGGTAATTCCCAGGGTGTGCAGAGGTCAATGCCGATGCCAAAATTTTGGTTTCGTCGACGGCTTGTCATGCAGACACTCTCTCGAGTGCCCACTTCATGGAGTTGGGTACTTCACAGCTCACGGCTATCCCGGCCGTCGCCAAACTGGCTCCTTGTCTCATGCACAGGGAGACGCGCTGCATCCGCTGCTGCAGCCAAGAAGCCTAAGAGCGTCGACCTGGCCTCGGACCCGCCCAAATATGATCTTTCCGAAGCCGACCTGAAGAGAATCAATTTCCAGAGAAACATCGGTGTCTCTGCGCATATCGATTCTGGAAAGACGACTCTGACGGAACGCATCCTTTATTACACAGGTCGTATCCGGGAGATTCATGAGGTGTGCTGCCGTCTAATAACGGTGTCATGGATGGTGGCTAACTCTGGTTAGGTCCGTGGTCGAGATGCTGTCGGCGCAAAAATGGATAGCATGGAACTGGAGCGCGAGAAAGGTATCACCATCCAGAGTGCCGCGACGTTCTGCGACTGGAACGCTACGTCGCCACTAACGGGTGACAAGCACAAGTATGCTGTCAACATTATTGATACTCCGGGTATGTGGGAAACGATAGGTGATTTGCTTTTCTTACATCGAATTGCATAGGACACGTCGATTTCACGATAGAGGTTGAACGTGCGCTCAGGGTGCTGGATGGTGCTATCTTGGTCCTTTGCGCTGTCGCTGGTGTTCAAGTACGTATTGCTTGATGATGGAAATTCAGTTCTGACCGCAGTGCAGAGTCAAACAACTACAGTCGATCGTCAAATGCGTAGATACAACGTTCCCCGGATATCCTTTATCAACAAAATGGATAGGTACAACTAAAGGCCAAACTTTTCTGTAACCGTTCGTTCCTAATATGCACTCAGGCCAGGTGCCAACCCTTGGAGAGTAATTAACCAGATTCGGAGTAAGCTCAAGATCACTGCCGCTGCTGTGCAAGTCCCTATCGGCGTTGAGGATGAGCTCAAAGGCGTGGTTGACCTCGTTCGTTGGAAAGCCATCTATAACGAAGGGGAGAAAGGGTGCGAACTACCATGCAAATGCTAGTGCTCGTTGCTCACTCCCGTTGTTCTAGTGTTAATGTTGTGGAGTCAGACGAGATCCCCGAAAGCGTATTAGAACTCGCGACGGAGAAGCGTGCTGAGCTCATCGAGCAACTTGCTGAGGTTGACGAACAGATTGGTGACCTCATTCTCTGTGACGAGACCCCGTCGAATACACAGATTGCAGAAGCCATCCGTCGGGCAACTGTTGGACTTAAATTTTCGCCAGTCTTCCTTGGTTCGGCCATCAAGAATACCGCAGTGCAGCCTCTGCTCGATGGAGTGTGTGCATACCTTGCTAACCCAGCAGAATCTACAGTGACGGCGCATGATACCACTCAACCGTCAGCCCCTCCTGTCCCCTTGGTTCCCGCTGCGGAGGCGCCGCTGGTTGCACTGGCGTTTAAACTGGAGGAAGGCCGTTTTGGTCAGCTTACATATATGCGGGTGTATCAAGGCACATTGAAGAAGGGGTCTAACGTTTTTAATGCTCGAACTGACAAGAAGGTCAAGGTCCCCCGGTTAGTCCGTATGCATAGTAATGAGATGGAGGTCAGTTCGTTCGATTTCAGTCAGGCGCTCCATTACAACTGGTTGTAGGATATCGATGCCATCGGTCCTGGTGAGATCTGTGCCGTATTTGGTGTTGAGTGTTCCTCTGGCGACACTTTCACGGATGGTACTACCAGTTTCTCCATGGTAAGTGAAGTTGTCCAAAGCGGATGATAGCGTTACGTATTCCCCGTCAGACTTCGATGTATGTCCCGGAACCTGTCATCTCACTCGCCATCAAGCCTGTGGGCCAGGAGACACCGAACTTCTCCCGTGCTCTCAGTCGTTTTCAAAAGGAAGACCCCACCTTCAAGGTCCACATCGATCCCGAGAGCAAGGAGGTATGCATTACCGTGTTCCCAAGCTTTGCGTCTCATATTGATGTGTCAGACCATTATCTCTGGAATGGGAGAGCTGCACCTGGAAATCTACGTCGAGCGCATGAAACGTGAATACAACGTGGAGTGCACGACAGGGAAACCCCGCGTTGCCTACCGCGAGACCATCTCTCAACGCGCGAATTTCCATTTCACGCACAAGAAGCAGACAGGCGGTGCTGGTCAGTTCGCGCGTGTGATTGGGTATGTGGAGCCTATGGAGTTCGATCCCGAGATCGGTCGCGACACTCAGTTCGAAAGTGTGATCATGGGTGGTGCCATTCCGTCCAGCTATATCCCTGCCTGTGAAAAGGTTTGTGGTTGACGTCATTCGTACGAGGGAGCTGTGGCTGATGGACACAAAAGGGCTTCTTCGAGGCACTAGAGAAGGGCACCCTCTCTGGAAACCCGATCGTGGGCTGCCGCATGATTCTCCAAGATGGTAGCTACCACGTTGTCGATTCGTCCGAATTAGCGTTCCGTATTGCCACCATCAGTGCCTTCAGGGAAATCTATGCCCAAACGAGACCGATCATCTTGGAGCCCATTATGACGGTCGAAGTCGTGGCGCCGTCCGAATTCCAGAGTGCCGTCATCGGCAGCTTGAACCAGCGCCGAGGAACCATCTTGGATAGTGAGGTTCGCGACGAGGAGTTCGTATGCACTGCGGAAGTACCCTTGAGCGATATGTTCGGCTATTCGAGCCAGCTTCGTGGCGTGACGCAGGGCAAGGGAGAATTCAGCATGGAATACAGGGTAAGTAATCTAACTATCCATTGTGGTACGCAGAACCTGACGTTCCGTTCTTAGACGCATATGCCTGTGCTCCCGAATGTTCAGAAGGACCTCTCAGAGGCTTATAAAAAGACGTTACCGCAGGCCAAAAAGTGAAAAAATAAAAATAAAGTATATATTGTGCTGCACGCGATGGCACCACGCAACCATAGATCTAACGTATCATTCACTTAGTACATATACTGCATAGACTAAATCAGCACAGTCGAAATTAAAGCATCCTCACTCATGATCCAAATGAGTCTCGCGCATGTGGGGTATTACTTTACTTGACCGAAACCAGTCGACCTTGGAACGCGCTGCAGAACTTGTGCATATGTTCACAGACCCATTATAGGAGTACCTAGGTGATGGATACCACGTACGTCGCAAACTAAAAATACCAGAATATCTCCAGCGATTAAATGTGTGTCGTTACGCCTGCTATCATAACGCAGTAGACTTCGCCACTTCCCAGATGGAAGATTACTTGCTGCGGCTGTTGCGTAGATTGATAACAAATGGCCTGTGCGCCTTTTCATCAGCGTTACGCTCAGCAGAACTGCTCCTAGGCTTGTGCGACCCGGAGCGTTCCGCAGCGTCTGGCCTCCCGAATGACGAAGCGTTCATAGCCTTGATGAAACCTCTGAAGAAAATGTGGTGAGGATGCGGTGGTCAATCGAATTTCAACATATCACTCGGACCGTTGAGTAGCGTCGACGTAGTGTTCTCTGTCGAACCGCTTGTTCGTTGTCACGGAGATGCCCTTGTCAGATATCGCTATCCCTTTGCTTTTTAGGCTGCAGTGGGAGGGTCATCAGCGGTGGAGCATTCGCTGCTGTACCAAAGAGCCTCTACTCACGATTCTTTCGTTGTCTGGATGCTGGACGTGATGCGTCTTGCAACGTAAATGATCGCCAGGATTGTCCCGACAAAGACAAATGTAGTCTACGATGGGACTGTCAGGCCGTTAAATGGCGACGGTCCTTGGGATGTCCCACTCACGAGGGAAAGAGAGAAAAGGTCGATCCTACCAACCCGTCAGCTGCAGCAAGGGCGCAGTCGAAGCACACACACCACGTAGCCATGATGACGTTGTGAAGCGAGCTAGACTCTGGTGGAGTTTGATGAGGTGATCGACAGACTGCCCTCAGGGGTACTGGTTGTGGGCTATTTTTTTTACTAGCGTCGGGTTGAGCGCGGGGCTGTCCTGGAAGTAGGTAATAAGTGAATAAGTAATGGAACAAGTTAACAGCGGCTGGCTGTGCTCGGGCGGGTCGTCCAGAAAGCAGTTCGGCGTGAAGCGAGGAGAAGCGATCACCGGCTTCATGGATATCCCGCGGGATTATGTAAGTAATTTCCGATGCCCCACCTCCACGTCGAATGTAATATTTTGCAGGGTACAGTACTTAGCACATGGATCCTAGCGAGCGCAAGGGGGCAGGCCATCACCGCCGTCTTCCGTGAAACCTTTCGCGTGCCTTTACACCCCGCCGTGCCTCCTCCTCTTTCAGCTTCGCCTCCAGTCCTACCCATATATTCCGCGCATATTTCTCTGCATGCTGCAGATCGTTTCTGGTCAGCAAAGGTTTGGGAAACAGCAAAATGGCGATATATAGCTTGGTAGAGCACACAGAAAAAAATCCTTACCTTTATCAATGCTTTAATCTGTGTCGTGTCGGACGTTCCTACTCCCGCCATCCTCAGGCCCTGTAGCGTGGGTCTTCCGCCGGGAAAAGCATACATGACGTGCATCCGCAGTGGGACAGCGGTTTCCTCCTGGGGAGTTGCGTCGAGAAAGTGCATGCCGGGTAGCTAGGCAGAAAAAAAGAAGACAGTAAATGAACGTCCCAGTCAGCGACAACAGTAGAACGAGACAGGGGACATACCATGTTGAGCGTGACACACACAGGCCAGCTTTCCCTCCCCTCCAGGACCTCCCCCTCGTCCCAGTAATCTGTCAGCTCGAAGTCGGCCACACCGTTCTCTTCGCGAGTCCCCAGCAGGCTTTGTGCAGCACCCTTGCCTCCCTGATCCACGTCCATGCTCACATCGTCTACAGTCTGCCTAGCGCTTTCTTTCCCTGGGACGCGGTATTCCACGCCTCTCGTACGCGGGACATGCGTGTCCCATAGTGCAGCGCGAGATGCCATCATCAGACAGTCGACGACGTTGCCCGCATCGGCGAACACGATCGCGTCGAGCCTCAGGGCCCATGCCTTCTTTCCTGGCACAATCACGAGGTTTGGGGGGCGCAGCGAGGGATGGGACAGTACGCTGCCCAGCAGGGTGGTCAAGTCCGACTGCAGGTCGTCTAGCGCAGTCGGCGACAGAGAAGGATAAGCCGCCGGGGAGCTGTTGTTGTGACGCGTTCGAGCACATCAATAGAGAGAGAACATGCCACATACCACGCCACGTTGCATATGACTTTGCCGCCCTCTTCTTCCTCCCCGGTTCCGTCCACCTCCAGTTTCACTGCAGCGACGACCTCGGTCCCGCTTCCTGTGCAGTCTGTTTCTCCGCCCCTGCCAGACCCAGACCGGCCGATGGAGATCCTGGCGCTCCCGTTTGCGAGTGGTGCCACTCCAGTCTCGAGCGCGATCAGCCTGAAATCTTCTGGTGAACGTCCATCAGCGCGTAAAGGTGGATCCAAGAGGAGAGACGATCGGATATAGGATATCTCGGCTTTCGAGAGCGTAGTCATGGTGCAATCTAAGAACCATCCATACCACAAATTTGGACCACGGTCAAATCAAGGACATCACCAACGAAACTCAGCAGGTCGTTCACCTGGCTCATAGTATATACAGTTTTGTAACAATACGAAGGGCTTCATTCTCTATACATACATCATCTGCGTAGCGAGTATCCATCCTTGGCGTCAGGCCACCTCAGCCCTATCAGACTCCTCTGCGCGGGCCGTCTGAACAGCCGCAAGGACTTGAGCATGAACATCTTTCCCGGCAGCTACGATACCGAAATTATCCCCGAGGGTCCTACCGATGCCAAAGTCTAGCGGGCTTCCCAGGGAGCTAGTAATGACACCTCCAGCTTCGCGAACGAGGATAGAACCCGACGCGTGATCCTAGAAGCACGTCAGTTTCCATGATACACGGCATACGTCATATTCCTTCTGACCCAGATTTTCTCCTTATATCCAGCCTGAGTCGGCATTCGCAAGTACACACCACCGTCTCCACGTGCCAAGCAGCAGTACTTGGCTTGGCTATCCATCCGCGTGGGCGGACGAGATATGCCCAACAGCTCTGACACGTGCTGATTGAACGATAAGTCCGCGTGTGCTGCCTCCACGGACTCCAAAAGGTTAAGTGTTCCGGGTTCCACCGTGGGGATGATCACCGGAGTAGGGTTAGCACCAGACATGGCCATCTAAGATGCATGGATATGAGAGGGGCCATGCTATCGCGATCTGGAGTTACCTGTTCGGCTCCTTGGCCTTCAACAGCTGCAAAAATACATCCCTTTGGTCCGTCGGGGTCTGCACTATTAACAGCAAGGTTGGGACACCCGGTGACCCCAAGTTTGACATCGCCATCTACGATCAGCGCAAGACAGACTGCATACTGTCCGCCACGCAAGAACCCCTTGGTCCCATCGATAGGATCGAGCGTCCATCGACCTAAGATAAGAGAGAAAGCACGCACAGCGTTCGCACGTCCCGAATACTCTCAGAAAGCGAACAGCCTACCCACGTCCGACGCGCCCGCCCGGGTCGTTTCCGCGATCGATGGCGTCCAGGAGCTCCTCGAGAGTTCGCTCTTGCCCCGGCCCGAGGCCCCATTCGGCCATGTCTCCGATTCCAAGATCGGCAGTGAGAGCCTCATTGGCGAGCTCGACTATCCTGTTTCGGAGCGCCTCCGCACCGCCTTGGCGCAGGTCAGCTGCATCCTCTTCTCCAACGATGGGATCTGCCGGGAAGGCCCGGCCAAGGATGGTGTTGACCACAGCCTGGGCGGAGTAATCGGCCACTGCAGACAGCAGCCCTGTGAGGGACAGACATCGAGCGCTCGAAAGGCCGCCTACCGACCCGTTACAGGCGACTTATCGCCTTTAGTCAACGTTTCGTTCTTGACAAGTTTATTGAAGACCGAAGACGTCAGTGCACATGCACGACGAACAGCTGCAATTGCAACCTGTTTTTCAGCGGCGTATGGGGGGGACATACCTCTGCAGTAGCTCCGGGTATACAATGGACGTCTTTTTTGAATACGGGCTACACAGTAAGATAGAAACATTATTGTTAATAATGGTGTTACACCACGTGACTCTATTGCAAAGGATCGTCGCCGCCTGCTCCATCACAATTGGCAGTGCACTGCGAGCGCTCATTATTATGTCCTCCCGACTCTGTGTCAGACGTGCACCGCTCCCCAACAGTCAAGGCAGTACGCGGCTTCGCAACAATCAGCGGACCCCTCTATTCATGGGAAGGTCTCTACTTTAATTTAACGGGGTGTGGCAACTTACGCGTTATTGTACGCATCGCATGTCCTTCAGAAGATCGTGACGAAGGCATAATGTCAAAACTTTACACAAGAACAAGGCGGTCCACTACAAAAACCGCCGCATTACGGGTGTGGGTGATTCCGTAACTGCAAGCCTGTCCATCATTATCTATACAAAAATAGTTGAATTCACTGTCCAGCGCAGCTTCCCTTGTCAAGCAGGCACGTGTTTTCTGCCAGCCCGAGTCGGACCTTGCAGGCGTGTACTCGACTGGCGAGTGCAACGCGCATTCGGCGTCCTCTCCCTAAGCACATACATATCAACCACCACATCGGACACCCTGCTGCGGCGGGGACCACGTGACGTTGGAGAGACGATCCTTATGCTACGGTATTTTTGATCCTATCTTCTACTCGGTCCCTGCTGAACAATGATCGATTACCACATTTCCAAGTAGGATAAGTACGTATTATCACACGCTCGTGCATGCTCGCATCAGTAACATGCGCTTCGTAACAATCGATTATACATACCTGTACAGGACTCCCCTAGGCACCCGATGGCACGGCTATGCGCGTGAGAGCCTCTGATACGGTCACTTCTCTCCAGCCGAGATGAGAGAAGCTGTGTACCCAGCCGAATCCACCGGTATTTGAACCCCATGCAGCCAAACGACAGGGCAACAACAATTTCCCCACCCACTTGCGATAGCACATCTTCCTGCTAAGCTACAATGTCTCTCCAGTCCTTCTTGCTCGACCTTGCTATCGGACCCATCTATGGCGTAAAGCCTCCCACTCCCCAGAGTGTTCAGTCCTACATCGAGCATCGTGATCGGATGCAACCCCAGGGAGAGAAGTCTAGGTGAGTAGCGACCTCAGCTGCTAGTGGATGAAGACCGATGGCGGTACTTACCCTAGTCCCTCTGCAGCTTGCGACTACGTGCGCAGCTGGATAGGTTCACTCACCTCATGGAGCACAGCATCTCGCCCCACCACGTGCATTGAGTCAACCGCAAACCAATCTGCGTCGCCGCTGAAAAGCGAGCATTGACATTGTTCCTCCGAGGACTTCCTCTCCCAAGCAACGGCCCAGCCGTTCTTCCATTTGCATTTTGTACTATAACCAATGGCTCGGTATTTATTTCTTCCTGTAAATCGCCACTCTTTGCTCAGAAATATGTATGCATGTAACACGATCCAATTATTCAATACGTTGTATCACGGGTTAACGTACAACCACTGGTGAAAATATCAATCGATTGCTAAGCTTCTTAAAGAAAAAAAAGTAGAACGAACGCAGAATTGCGATATTTGCGATCGACGCTACCAGTGACAACTGACGGCTCACCCTGGCGCATAATCTTAGTTTATTACAAGACTAATGGGAGAGCTAACGAAAGAAGGTATGGTCTTTCACTAATATCCAATTTTCAAGGAGCTTCTGACCGAGATATCTGGGGTAACGAAGTCTGGCGGGGGTGAGACACGTCATCCCACCCTGTGTTTCGTCCGAGGATCTATGGTTA
Source organism: Astraeus odoratus (assembly GCA_016618355.2). Lineage (NCBI taxonomy): Eukaryota > Fungi > Basidiomycota > Agaricomycetes > Boletales > Astraeaceae > Astraeus > Astraeus odoratus. The sequence goes on along the minus strand of JADGIP010000053.1, from coordinate 514 downwards.
GAGTGACGTCGGCATATAAAACGGCCGACCTGCCTAGATGCGCTGCAGGTCCCTACCACGCAGGAAGTACCTACACATGCCAGAAACTCAGGGCAATCTATGAACCGGGCTGGTTGCCTGGTACGCACTTACAACTTATCGTCCACCTATTATCACTTCCCATAGGGGCAGCCTGGCAGAACCACCATCCGACTGAAAGTGGCATAGGGCTCCCGTTCCTTCTACGGGATGCGACGTACAACGAATCGTAGAGAATGCCAAGTTATCGTCGTGAAACATATGATCCAGACAAGAGATTTCCCGTTCTCAAGAGCGTAGGCATTCGAAGCCACCTTTGCTGGACACACCACCGCGGATGAGACGTAGTTTCCAATGTCAGACGGCGGAGCAATGGGAGGTATCTTAATGCCATACTACATCGGCAAAAGTGGCCGAATCTAGCTAGGCCTTGCTAGGCTTGCTAGAGCGAGCAAGGCCCATTAGGTCTAAGCTTGCCTTGCAGGGAACTACTGAC
>JADGIP010000052.1:0-57246 GCA_016618355.2 Astraeus odoratus | reverse complement strand
CTACGCTCACTCGATCTTCGCAACACCTTAAGATTCCTTCCTCAAATATGTCCTAGCGGCAAGATCATAACATGTCGGCCTAACATTCAAGAGTAGCCGGAAATTTACATCCGAGGGGTTTTCATGCGCGAGCAAATGCTGCACCAAAAGACTCTGCCCGGTCCATTGGCGATCGAGCATGCTTGCAAATACTAGTGGATAGAAGAGACGTCCAGTGTGGGATGGCACGGATGATGTACAAGGAACAACACACCTTATTGCCGTGCCATCTTTGGGCTTGACTGTAGTAAGTACATAACTAATATTCCAAACTCCGGTTAGACAATCGTCACCAAACTACCAGCCTCGCGGGTAGTTCATTTACGAGCGTAGTAAGTCTGGTCTCAGATCACACCGAAGCAGAGTGCCGATAAGGTTCTACGCGAACAGAATACAACGTATGGTCATTTTCTTTGGTACAAGTCAACTGACACTCCTGCGACTGGCATAAAGGAGTCTCTTGGGCAGAATGCTTGCAGGAAGTGCTTTAGCGCACAGCTCACGGTCGAGATCCTTAAGGAAGGTTTTGAAGTGCGACAAGACATCTTCATTGCAATAAATAAGATCTTCCCAGTGGCACGTCATGGTTTTGTGGTACGAGTGGTATTCGTCTTCAAGTCCGACCAAGTTATTGAAATGCCGTCCGCTGCAAACCAGGGTAAGCAAAGCCACAGATAACCAATCTCCTCACTTTGAGGTTGCCATAAACTCTAGGTCACGAAGAACTTCCTGAAGGAGCTCCCCTCGACATGCACGTACTTCTTTTCGCATGCCTTCAAATTTGTTGGAAATTCCTCGGACTATCACCTGGAACACAGATCAATCGCGATAGAACTCACAACCTGAAAACAAATACAGCGTGAATATCATTGAGGATCTAGATAAAGGCAATTAGCGCGAGAAAATGCTTAGAATGTTGGTTATTTCTGTGCTCACATCTGCAATATCTTGGACATCTACGGCCTCTTTGGGTTTGACAGACACTCTGGACAATCCTACAAGTGAAGGGATGTTGAGCTGCACAAAGCTTACCCAAGTCAATGGCCTGTACTTACCCTGGACTCCTTCTCGCCGCGTCGGGCATTGGGACGTATACACAGGAGATGCCATCTTACGGTTATACTCACCGGTCGGCAATGGTAATGGCAAAAGGGGGTCATCGTCTGGGGTGGAGGGCTGCATATTCACCATAAGTCCACTTCCCCGTGGCTTTGCAGGGATGTGACCTGCAAGCTTCTGTTTGACGTTTATCTCTTTCTGCAGCGGTCCGTACTTTGCCTTGTCAAGTTTAGGCCGGACATTAGAGCACATCACGCGTTCCAGCGGGGATGCAAAGGTAACACTGAGGTGTTTGCGTGGTGGAGAAGGAGAGAACGCCGGCAGCTCATGCATCTCTTCGATCAGGTTTGAAGTGGAAGTGCAAGCCGTTTCCGACTGACAGCCAGTCTCACTCGTCGAGTGGCTGTGGGTCATCGGAGCCGAGTCTGGGACCTCGTCCAGAGTAAGATCGATTGTAGCCACCTCTTTCTTCTCTTGCACCTTGAAAAGGTGAGTTCTTTTCTTCACCTACTTTGGGAATAGAAGGGCAGTGGGCCTACCATCAGGCCATGGTCCTTATCCTTCAGCGATGTGGAGCACTCAGAAGATACCTGGGTCTGCGTAACTTCTCTATTAGAGTCTGTTTCCCCTGAGTCAAGTTGTTTGGTCTGTAGAGCACCCATTGATATGCCTCGATCCAGTGGGCACGCTCCCTCACTAATCCGGCACTCCTCGTCCAATGTTTGCAAAATGGTGATGGAATCACTCAGTGCACGAGCTGTTGAGAAAGGACAGTCGGAGTCAAGTGGCTTTGTGCTGCGAATCTGTTCGAGGTTCTCGGAGGTTTGCTTCGACTTCAAAACGTCTCCGATGTCCGTCGGACAAACCGCAGCCTGTCAACGCGTGGGCGTCTTTGATGAGAATAAAACCGAATTGAGCTTACAAGCGGTGAATCCGGAGGCACGACTGAGTCATTTGCATTGGGTATTGTTCTGGGAACTGGCGAAGACGCTCGACTGACTGGGACAGTGGAAACTGTCTCCTCTGGAGGAACAGGAGCGGGATATCTGGTAATCGCTCTGGGAACTAGCTTTTGTCTCGGCTTTGGTTTTGATGTCCGTGATCTTTTCCTCTGCATGGCTGATGCACGTGTCCCTCTTTTTGCCGATGCTGACTTCTTCTGCGTTCCCTTTGACTTATGGTCAGTGGAACGCATCTCCTTGGATCCCTCGCCAATCCTGTCCAAGATTGTAGCAGGTGAGGAGCCATTCCTGCTCCTCGTGCGCGTCGAAGGTGACACCTTGCTAGATGTCGTAAGCTTCGGGTGAGCTGCAGTAGTGTCTTGAACGGAGTGAGAGCCATCGTCGGAAGTCTTGCATATTTTGCGGCGGGGACCACTTTCTTCGGCGTCGCTCGTTATGTTATCAATTGCATCTTTCTTCGTTACTTGTACATGGCGTTTACCCAGTTTCGTTGCCACATGAGTTCCTTCGTTCGGTATTTGAGAATTTTCATCATCGCTATTAGCACCGATTAGTTGAGGCACCACTTTGGCTTGCTCCGTGCCCAAAGTGGGTTGTTCTTCAAGACGAGAAGTAAACCTCGCAACGTCGTTCGGCACTTGGCCAAGTGGGCAGTTGGACGTGTTACTCTCAAGAGAATGTTTTATCTGGGTGTTATTTTCCTTAGAGCTCAATGTACTTTCGCCAGTGCCAAGCATTTTGATATGAACTGAAGGGTTTGGAAGGGCATCGGCCGTCGACATCTCTCCGTTGAGCTGAGCCTCTATCGTGAACTTATGTTCTTCCTTGTTATGGTTGCCCCGTCCGATGTGAGCCGTGTTCTTTTCTGTGCTTTTGGGACCAGTTGTGATTCCATCTTCTGAATCAAATATCGTAGCGTACCTTGTAGCACGACCAGACAACGAATGACGAGAATCCGGCGTTCTGCGATCACTTTCCCGGTTCCATTTGAGTGGTTTCCATGGTGAGCCCGAATCCGCTATTCTAGTCGGGATAGAACGTTCATCGTGATTGTGGAGAGCCACCATCCTCGCCTCTGGAAAAGTAGAAACACGATGGTCGTCACTCTGCGTCTTCCCGACTGACTCTTTGGTAGCGCTTGTATTGACTAGCTTCGAGGTATTCGATTGAGTAGGTGCCGACTTTTCATCATCCTTCAGTAAGACCACTGGTTCTACTTCCGCCGGCAGAACGAGCTCGGACGTTCTAGTATCATCGACATTAGTCTTGTAAACTGCAAAAGTCAATAACAGAATCGACAAGCGGACCATGCGAAGCACCATCTTGGACATGCTTGATTTTCTGCTGCGTGTTTTTATTAACTCGCAACATCGTGTGTACCATTTAAACAATATTACCTCAAAACTGGCTGTAGGTGTTAGCGGCGAACAATTGTCTATGAACATAACTTCGGAAGCAAGGGAGATGCTCTGTCGCGGCTTCTTCGTCTTCGTCGTTGTGTTTACAAAGTTCAACTTCCCCTTTCAGTACGTCGAGTAATGGTTAAATCATGGGCTCGACGGACGTACAATACCACGCCGCCTCAGTGTCTCCATGAATCTGCCTAGATCCACCCGCTTCAGCATGAATTTGAGGTACAGCTCTCCACTTGCAAGTTCCAGTGGGACATTTCCCACTGTTGGTGGGTCCGACAGAGCAATCAAAACTGCAACTCCGTTTCCGGTAGTTGTGGTGTCTATAGTCACAGTCCGGATATACCCATATGAAATTTCTAGACTGTCGTATGCATCCTCCTATTGAATCAGAGCGAAGTTTCATTTCCGTATAGTTGTAACTCACCCTTGAAAGGCTGACGTTGGCGAGGATTGTCCGTTTGTCTAATATTAACCTGTCCGAAGCATTTAGTTGGGGGAATATATGACCACAGGCATCTATCTCATCGACGGCAAACGGTTGCGGACTGAAGAAGACATTAAATGCTATCCTGCAGGAATGAATGTGACAAACTATGTGATGTCGCCTCGTGCCAAAGCTTCGACAAGCTGAATAGCGGTGACATCCCAGTCAGAGGTGGCCGCCTCCTTAACGATGCCGATGAGCTCCTTGCTGCACTTAAAGAACCTTCTAGAGCCTAATGTTTCTTGGATGAATTTAGCTCGGGTCGCTCTGCTTTGCTCAATGTCGTCTGTGGAAAGCAGGCGAGCGAGCAGAGTCAGCAGGGACTCCGTAACCAGATATTCTATTGATAATGAGACAATCCTTTCCCCAAGATAGGGATAGAGCCCACCCCGCGAGTTGGATATGGCAATGCCAAGTCGCACCCTTTTAGCGTCGTCAGCTGCTTACATTGTAAAGTTAAGTAACTCACGGTCCCATGACAGCCTTATTACGAAGGAAGTCTTGATTGCTCTTTACTCCATGCGCAGCTTCACCTAAAACACCATATGCCTATTGATCAAGTCATCAATGTTGGTGCATATAGCTAGGAGGCCGAGCATGACACACGCATGTGCACAATTGCACGCTGAGATGATGACTCGTTTGCGTCTGGTCGCCAAAGAAAAGCCTGCAGATGACAGGGTAGAAACACTTTCCCACTGCGAGCTTGAAATCATTGTCGTCTGATTTGGCAAGACATGCTCAGTAGGTGGCCATCCAGTTGGAATCAAAATAGGTACCCCCGGATGTCTCATCCAAGATATCCTGGATGGAAGTCTTAGGAAATCAGAAACCATGCCAAGAACGACTCACAAGCACGCGGGTCAGGAGCATGCATGCGACCTTATCCCATTCTGCTCGCAAGGAGGGGTCTCCGAGAATATATGCGTCGGATAATTTTTCTTCGAAAATGCTTGAAAGTATTGCAGACGAAAGTTGCAAGGCAGCGCTGTGGCAGACACTGTAGAGCTGTTGCATGGGTTCTCCAAGCACTGAACGTAATTTCTCCATGGCTTGGAGTGATGGCCTGGAAGAGTTCTGCGAAACCATTAGAATAACCCTATTTGCAAAGGAGAAATGCATACCAGAACAACAAGACACGACGAAACACTGTCTACAACATCTCTTAGCTGCTTCTTAGAGCCTTCGTTAGCCACAGCCTCGCGCAGACAAGCGACTGCAGTCTCAATTGCAGACATGCCTATGGCCGGGCGACCTCTTAACGATGAGAATCTCTGCAAAAAAGGAGTTTTGATTGTAAGGATGTCGGTGTAAAGGCTTTCAAGTAGTGGAAGGAGCGATCAGCATCAGTACCCGGTGGTGTTGCTGCCAGCCAGGGGAAGATCAAACCGCACGTGACTAGTCATGTGACGGTTCTGGTGTTAATGATGTGTTGTAGCCCACGTGACTGCTAGATATCCAGGGCGATTAGAGAGCAAAAAATATGTATAACTGCCCCTGCATCTTGATTCTTTTAAAGAAGATCCAGACTCGTCGCTGTTTGCTTGGCCATAATCCCATGTCTTAGAAATATTATCCAGACGTCCTAATTTGTCAACAGTACCCTGTACATATCACCACATCTGGCTGTGGGGTCTAGCAGTCACGTGGGTTGCCATGTACCTGAGCAACGCCAAACACTCCACAGCTACGTATAAATAACTGACCTTACAAGACTTGTTTCCAGTAACCACCTGGTACGGGCGGTAGGATAGACCCGGCATGGAATCGCAAAAGCAGTCCCTGTCCTTGCTCACTGCACTGAAGGCGAGTATTGATATTGGGTATCCAGCATGCTGCAACGTAGCTAAACATATCACTTATCATCAGCCGCCAACTATTAAGAGACAACATTTACGCAAGGTCAGAACTAAGGTCGCTCGGGGCTATTGTTTAACAGTCCTTGTAGTATTCCTGGCTACCTGATGTCTTCAGGGTGAAAGGAAGCGTATGTGGCATTCATTATATTTGGATTGTGGGTAACAAGCCCTTCAGATTATTACGAGGATCATCGGACCCGTCCTTACCGTTACTATTTTTTCTGTTCTCGTGGCCTATGCTTGGTCGAAAGGAAAAAGGCTTCACCTCACGAACTCCGTCGTTCCCATGCTTTCTGTCGTGGTAGGTGGCACCACCGTGGCGGAGGCTATGCTCACTGTTGAAGTAAAGGTTGGCCTTATCCTTGTATTTAGGTGAGGATACGTGACTATCCGCAACGGGATCCCTGATGGTAATTCATTATTACACCGCAATCCGTAACACCCCACCAGAAATGGGTGCGTTCCAAGTGGTGCGACGAAACCAGCCCCTCTGATCTAGCTCGCAGAACATCTTACGATCGTTATTGGGAAGGAAGAAGATGTTTTTCCACGCTAACGTCCAATGTATGTGCCGACGTTCAGGCGCAGACAGTAATTAATATCTTGGTTAGATTCGCAACTTATCCCGGATGATCTGGGTGCATGTGTCCCTCCCACCTTCCGAAGAGCATCCTACACACATTAAAGGAAAGACACCAACATCTAACCTGCCAAACGCCGAGCTCAGGCGCCAGAAAGTGGAAGCACTTCAATTTTGTGTCTCCTTCGCCTATGCAGTGAAGCATTACCTTCGCGGGGAGGACGGGGCTGATTACGATGACCTGGCGAGGGTCTTACCGCCTCGCTTTGGTAGATTCGATGAGTTGGGGCGTAATACCAACAGGGCTTCTCCGACTTCATACTCTGCGACAGCGAGTATTAATGGGGAAAGTAACGGCACCGTTCGTCCTTTGTCCGATGCCACCAAAAGGGTGAGGCGAAAGCGCAGTAAGAAAGACTTGGATGGCCGCAGCATCGGCTTGTCTACACCCCTTCTCGGCAGTTCTCATCAAACTATCGAGTTTCACCCCTACGCTGACAAGATGAGCATCCCGTTGCCGCTACTGTGGGTATCCACAAAGCATGTCAGACACAGCTAATGTCAACCCAAACATACAAGCATCGCACACGAACTCACTGGCGCGATCTTCACGTTTAAACGTGAGGGTCTGTTAGACACAGTTGGCCCTGCTGGTAAACGTTTCCTCCTATTTGGTACATGTTAATCCATCACATTTTCAAGGATCTAATGCAATGACCACCATGTGAGTTCGTCGGCTGTAGCAGCGTAATTCAAAATTAATAAAGCACTCTGCAGTATTCAGTCCATGGTGGACCAGATGACATCAATGGAAAGAGTGGCAAATACTCCAATCCCTGCTGCATGTGAGTTGACAACGTCGCCTTATCCATAATCTGATAGATCCTTTCCTTAAGATGGAATACATCTAAAACAATGCGTAACGCTATACCTATTTGCTCTCCCGCTTACATTAATCGGCGAGCTGGGCTGGAGCATGATTCCTATTGTAACAGTCGTAGCTTTCACCCTAATGGGTATTGAAGGAATAGCTGATGAAATTGAAATGCCATTTGGTGAGTGCAGTCCCACGAAGTGATATTCTCTGACATACCTGGCCCCAGGCCGGAATAAGCACGATTTACCCCTTGGTAAGTAGTCGCGTGTATGCAACAGTCAAACATCTCACATGCACATGTGACAGATACATATTGCGACGACTTGAGAGAGGAAATCGAGCAAGTGTCCGAGTATCTGCGAATTTATTATTTGACTTATGTGCACTTGCTCAGGTACATGATCGAGAGGCTTCCAGAGGGCGGACATGGCGGATTCGGTTATGATGATGGAGAGGGTGATGATTGATACCACCAACAATAACGTTGACTTGGGACGTTGATTGTGAAGTTCCATGCACAACTTTTATACTTTCGTATTCCCACAGGATATGGAATGTATACAATTCGTGGCATGTAATCTACTGGAATTCTGGTGAGCAGAACTCTCCTGGACCATAGGGCTGTGAAGAATGTATAAGAGAGGATATATTATCTGTATGAGGGACCAACCTTGGACGTGAGAGCAGTAAGACCAGCTGAGTTCTCGCTAGTATGTCGTCCGCTCTGTGGCCCCGGATTCGGTTTGACACCCTTTGCAAACGCGTCGAGCACCCTTTTGGTAGTTTCTGGTGTGAGGTCCTCCTGCGATAATGTTAGTAACAGGCTGGTGGCTGCCGAGAAGGCCCGTACATAGAAATCATTATTGATGACCATCATTGGTGCATTGCTACAGGCGCCCTGGCACTCTACCTCGATCACAGTGAACTTGCCATCCTTGGTTGTTTCACCAGGCTTTAGGCCGCCTAGATGGGTACAAATGGTGTTAAGGATATCGGTAGATCCCCGAAGCATACATGGAGTTGTCGTGCAGACTTGCACAAAGTTCTCCCCGATTGGTTCCCTAAGGCATGGTGCATGTGCCATGGTCGTTATCATCGAGTTTCAAACCAGGGTAGTTGGTGACGCGACATACCGGTTAAACATCGTGTAGAAAGTGGCTACTTCATAGACACGCATAGGAGGCATTTCCAGAAGTTTAGCGACGTAGTTCATCACACTAATGCTCGTCCAGCCTTTGTTTTGGTGCTGAGCGAGGTGGAGGAGCGGAATGACAGCAGCTTTCTTGTATTGTGGAGGATACCGGGAAATAATGTCTTCGGCTGTCCTCATATTCTCGGACGAGAACCCGAACGGAATCTGGTGCCATGGCTCATAACCTAGCTACTATAGATAGTGGGCATGACATACTTTCGGGTTGTTGTATTCAGTATCCCGGTGCTACAACCAGCTACTTAGCGGTTGGCGTATACCGAGGGGATGGTCACTCACCACAAACAGAGCATCTGAACGCCTGGAACACGAGCTGGAAATGGACCGGCATGCTATCACAGGCCGTAAGGCCGTTGTGCGTCTTAAGAGGAACTTAGCGACTAGCATGAATGGTCGAGCACAATGGAACTGCGTTGACGGCGAAACTTGGAAATGCTGGCTGATATTCCCACGGTGTAGAGTTCCAGGCCACTTGTTACAAACACTACGACATTGGCATGCATACGCTACAGTTTCCACAACTTGCACACGACGTCCTCCACAAGGTAACAGCCCAGGCTCATCATCTGACATCTATCATCGATCGTCTCCATGTAGACGTCAGCTGGTCGAATTTGAGAACTACTCCCGCTGCTGCCCTACCAAGTTTGACTTCGTGCTCTCCTCCACCTCCTTCGACGTGACTTCCCTTGTCAAGCAATCTAAAGATCTCCCCAGCCCACTCGCCGACGCCCAACAACAAAGAACCGTGTTCAAGACTGAGTGACCGTCCTCCGTCAAGCTCAAGAGATCCGTCTAATACAACCAACGTGAGCTCCAGAGCAGAGGTTAAGACGGACGCCTCATTCTTAACTTGCTCCGTGTTGGACTGACCTGGGGGACTTCCAAGGGCTATGGAAATTTGTCTGGATCCGAGCGTAACGGCTAGTTCTAGGGCCTCGGGGGCAATGATGGCAAGCCATTGCGCCGCATTCCGCGCCGCATGCACCAGAATAGCCATCGTACCGAGGAAATGAGAAAGTACAACAGGATTGAGAATGAGCCCCGTTCCAGCTCCGCGGTACTGGTACAACACATCGCGCTGTGCAGTTCGCTCTTCCCGGATCTGTTCATCCCGGAGGAATGCCCAGAATCGGCTGATATATGGCATGATAAAATATTCAGCGGCCACCTCTGTGTATAGAACCGTACTCGACGGATAGTGTTGGGACGGCACCAAGCCCTTGTTTGGCTGCTGTCCAACCTCGGAAACTCTGGGCGGCTTCCTGATTCTGAGTTGTCGCTCTCGCACGAACTCCGGCATCTTATCAGACGCTGGTTCCCTAGCACTATCGACAGCGTCCCTGGTGATGCCGTCTAAGAGAAGTTGAATATTATTTTGGGTCCCCGTCGTCAAGTACTTCTGGTGTAATGCAGGTGGCAGCATTTTGCTCGGGAAGGACGGTTTCACCAACGGTTGTGCACTTGGAGGATACGATGGCAAGGAGGCAAGCTCTCGTGCTGCCAATGCAAGCCCGTTCATCATGACGATCCGCTGCTCAGTCGAGTATTGGTTCTTAAAGAATTCCTCAATAATACATCTGGCGGGTGATCGTGAATGAAAGACGTCTCGGACGGTCGCGGAACGTACGGTGCAGCGGTCCTAGGACAACATGCAATCAAGGCAACTATAATGCGCTGCCTTTTGTCATCGAAATCTTGCAGGTCATAGTTATTATTCAAAGCGATGAAACCGTAGACCAGATTAACCGCGTTCTCAGCTGTGGAGGTCTCGTACGTTTTCCTTCAATGCTAGCGGGGTTAATGGACTCACCTAGTTCGCTGCCGTAGTCCCGCTTGCGACGGACTAAATCTTCCCCTACGTTGATAGCCATCTCGATCTTCTGTGCTTCTTGGTTCTCTTCGTTCGATCCGAGTCCACTGGTTCCGCGTACGAGTTCTCCGAGTTGACTCAAATATACGAGCCGAGGAATCTTCTTTACACCGACTCGGAGTGTCGGGTCTTTCTCAATGTCCGCCAACTCGGACTCAGTCGGTGACGGAGAGCGCGTTGAGGGAGGGGAGGCATACCCCACTAGAGAATCGTCTGAATCGTAATCTATCTCGGCCAGTGACACACCTTTCGGTGCTCCCGGATATCCGTGCCCTTCAACATTAGAATGCAGTCTAGTGGCTTTGGCAGCAGCTTCCTGAACGACGTCATTCTGAGACAACCCCTCAAGAGGGTGAGAGATGGGCTGGTCGTTACACTGGGGTTCGAAGTCGACATCCCTCTGAGAGCAAAGTTGCCTAGTTTGCCTTGCCCAATCCTTGCCATGCTCATGTCCATCCCAATCACCGAAATCGAGACGCTTCCCCGCCTGACTTGCCACCATCTCGGCCACTAACATACCGCACCGTCGGACACTGTTGTCCGTATGACTGATGTACTGACCGATGGCCGAGATGAAAGATGGGGAAAGAGCAATATTCATGACAGGCGGGGAAGAAGGGGGAAAGTAGGTTATAGACATGAGTAGCAGTATGGACACGTCTGCAGCCGGAGGGAATTAGTGAACCGTAAATTCCAAAATGAACACCATGATACTGACAATGGTGTTGGGACAGCAGAGAATATTTAATATGATCGGGTGTACTCCAGACATTGACAATACTCGAAATGAACTTTTCCAGGGCTACCCAATCTTGTTAGCACATCGCGGGTACAACGGAAGGGATCATCACCTTGCATATGTTTGCTCTTTGCCAGCCAACAAACAAATACCCGAGCATGGTTTGGGTTCCAGGTGCGGTTCAGAATCGCAGCAATGATGATGTTCCAGCTATCCATATCTGGTGACATCTCCCCCAGCACATCATGCAAAAGTAGTGCCTCCTTTGAAATGATGCCCCTGTCAAAGGCAGTCGTACCCAATGGTCGATCCAACACGGTGAGAGACGAAAACAGCGACGTGACAATGCTCTGTTGTGTGAGTACGGAAGGCAGCGAGAACATAAGTGTGTTCCACAACTTCTTATAAGCTTCAGGACTACCATATTCCCCATGCAATCTGCGCCGGATCAGGGGCATTGTAGACCGGAAGAAAGAAGGCTGAGACGGAGATAGATTTACCAGGCTCGGGAATGCGCCAACATTTACAAGCTTCACGAACAAATCAGCTAGGAGTGTCACGTCATCTTTAGTTCCGTCAGACAAACCAGGCCACCATGAAATTCTGAGTAGGGAGCAACGTACCTGGTCCAAAGGTCTTCGATAAGCAATGGAGAAGATATTCAGACCGTAAACTCAGGTCGTTGAGATAGTCCGGCATCGCTAATTGAGAAGGCATGTCTCGCCCTGCAAATGCATTGGCCACTTTGTTTGGCACTGCGAATATGTTTTGAAGACAATCGCCCCATTCCACAGACCTTTGCGCAGCGTCGGGAACCGCAAGAATGGTGGCATAAAGCCTATCTATAGGATATTCCTTCACAAGCCTTAGTAATAGTTCCACCGATCGCGGGTGCATGGGCAGAGCGAGGATCGTGGAATATGCGCAGAGTGCCACAACCCCAGCTGTGGCGGACGCGCTCAAAAATGCATCGGGGCAAAAGTATTGTTGAACCAGTGGTGTACATCCCTCCTCTTCCAAAATGACCTCCCAAGTCGGAAGAATGGTTTCCAGAAGGATGCGCTGAAGCACAGGAAAGACCTTGTCGATATCGATCGTAGTTTCGGTGTTTACACGGAGCAATGGATTGAACCTCCTGAACTGCGGAGGAAGCAATCGAGCGGCCTCCAGGGGAAGGCATAGAAGTCGAAGGAGACTCTGAGCATCAATTATCGGCTCTTGAAGCTTGTCAATCACATCTTCAAGCGTCGAACCCATTGCCATGCTGTCACTGCCGGTGGAACAGATTAGCAAGTTTGAGCCGTAGCTTGTTTGTGAGCTGAACACGATTTGTGGAATGATGCCATGGTGTGGGTCTCCAGCTGATGAATTATGTAGTAAGGAAAGATGATCCAAATCGAAATTCGGGAGTAGATGATACACGAGATCACATATCTGCCGCTGGTATGTGTATCTTTCTCGCTGCAAGCAACCAAGCACACCTTACATTCAAACTTCAGTCAAGTACAGTACAAGTCCAAATACAATCGCATGTCAAATGATTCGTAGCCACTCTCAGCCAGCCAAGTTAATTGGGTTTATACACATACTCCTGGATTCGCCTCTTTGTAACATATGCAGAGCCATCAAGAAGTTGAGGCAGCCTGCCAACCGCTCTGTATAGCAACGTCAGCGCATGTTGTTAAATTACACTCAACGGACATCTCACCGTGAATAAATCATTGTGTTTCATCCAGTCATACAACTGGACTGGGTAACTTGGATCGCCCTTCTTCTCTGCAACTGCAGTCGAGTAAAGCGTGGTTTCGATGGGGATGACTTTCCCTGGTGCCGCATTCCCTGGTGGGACTCTTGGTGCATTGGTCCCACCTTGTGCAGTTGCGAGTACCAGCCTAGACGCATCTGCCAACTTGCCTGATAAACTTGCAGCAATGTCCCCCGTCGTGGTTTCCAGCGTCGGATTGGCTGTGGTGCTCTTCAAGATTATCTCGTTCACGATAGAGGAAGGGAGGGGTATCACACCGCGCACGACAGACGCCGCAGACCTCCGTTTTGCACATGCTTTGCAGGGAGAAAGGTCAGACCGGGCGAACACCGCAACGCTGCCCAGAAGTTGAGACTCGGTGCCTTGGTTGTAATGCAGATCCAAGGTATATGACCTGTTGAAGGAATGCTCGGGAAGTTGGACAACGGCCATGAAGACGCGGAAATTCGGGATCTCCTGGAGTGTGCTGGGTAGACCAGCCTCTGATGCGGGGGTGACTGGTATGTGGCTCCAAGCCGCGGCGTCCACCTGTGTCGCAGCCGTTTGAGGATCGAACCCGTAATATTTGGCGATGGTCGCACGAGCTGCCAGTCTTTCGTCGTCGGTAGCATCCTTGTCAACTTTAATACCCAAGAATTCCTGGTAAGAATAGTCTGGAAAGACAACACAATCAGAGACCTGTCAAGAAGAAAGAATGTAGGTTACATTTGGGATAGGCACTTGCATCCAAGAAACGAGTCTGGTCGGAGGTCCAGTACTCCCCATTCTCGAGTCTGAATGGGTAGAGCGCCCCATTGGCACCAGAAGGAAGGAGCTGCTCGTTGTATACTTGACCGAATGTTCCGCGCTCCTAAGTGGTATGTTAGTGCATAGTTTCAAACTACCAAGGCATATCAACCTGGGTCCAAGGGTAGCTCTGGCCGTCATACGTGTAACCGTCGCCCATCCAGTAGTCCTTGTAGCACCATTCCCACAGTGCGACTGGCAGATCATTCAGTTGTCATCATATGAAGGCACAACCATATACATACGAAGCCTATCGACGCTGCTGTGATGGACTAATGCCAGAATTAGCTCCACGCATGATAATATCCGGAGAGTCTCGTACAGAAGAAGAAGGGATCAAAAGCGGCCTGTGTTTGGTACTGTCAGACATAAACACAACCATGTCCTTTAAATGACTCACGTAATCTGGCTGGCTCTAGATAGAGGGACCACGTATAGTCAGGTATAACTGACATTAAAACATAGAAGTCAAGTACAAACCATATGGCCATTTCCACCCTGTGAGTGGTAACGATTAGCCCCCGAGCGACAACAAATGTGAAGGGACATATACAGTAATGCCATGAATGAGGCCGTGTATGGCTTCCAAAGAACCAACGTTTTGAAAATCCTCTAGCCTACGCGACTCGTTGAGTGCATTCGAAAATTGGTCATACCTATGAAGGGTCATGCGCACATGAGAACGCCGAGTCTCAGCATTAAGTAAAGGGCCCTTACGCAATCGCAGGATCCATCCCACTTGGGAACGTAAACAAAAGACCTATTCTCGAACTGAGAGTTGCCATTTGAGAACTGAATGAACTTTGGAAGACAATCAACCAATAATCCAACACATTGAAAGTAAAGTCTACAAACCTTTGGACAGCGGCGATGTCGGAGCCACCAGCAGGGGTGCTTGGAGGGTGCCGATAGGACCTAGGCCATACAGAGAAATACCCCAATTCCCCTGACTGAACAAACACATCAAATGAGGTGTTGTAAGAAGACTGACCACTCTTACCTGTGCGTTGACCTCATTAGTGAAGTCAGAAGGAATTCCACCTTGGTACGTATAATAAGAAAAAGGGTTGGAAACGGATGCTGTTTTCCCCCCTGGTACTAAAATATCCAATGTGTCGCTGTAGAACACGGAAGGAAAGCCTTCTTTCTGAACACCCGGGTCGGCCCAATCCCAGTACCTGTCCAAAACATCATGAAGGTCTGACTGCCATGTGCATGTAATAGACATACGGGAAGCGGAATTTCTTAGCCTCGGGGACCCATTTACCTTTTTCAGCTGGGTTCGTTTTTTCGATATCCGCCGCAATGCGGTCGGCAACATTACCAATCGCTTGCTGATGGAACTGTCAGTCACGGAATACCCTACGGGTTCGAATCGACACACCTCAATGAGCAACATATAAGGGCGGTGCCAGGTCGTGAAAGTCACAGAACTATGACTGGCGGAAAACTGTCAGGCAGTCAGTACATTTCTGATACTGGAAACGTACTTGCAATAACCTGCGAGCAGACATTCAGTATCTACGATAGCAAACAACTGTGAATCGACGGGGGCTTACCTCCGAACCTGGAAGGAACAGGTAACGTGTCCTTGGGGTCGGTCTCGCTATAATCGCCTGCCCTCTCAGCTTGTGTCTTCCTATCACCTGCGTACTCTTTATAGGGCTTTCCATGGATACCTGCGATTTCCATGAACGTAACCGCGGGCAAGTCGACGGTTGGGACAGCGATGCCAATATTTGGGTTGTGAACACCCTGTATAGCGGCATAACCAAGGACGAAGAGAGAGAACTGATATGGATGGTTTTTCTGCATATCTTCGATAGGAATGCGGTCGAAAGACCCCCCAGTGTTCTTACGACCCACGATCGGGTAATAGTAAGGCGCAGTGGAGTCCGCACACGCACCGGGTTTGCCTTGTCCCATGCTTGCGGATGTATAGTTCGAGTGGGAGTATTCTGGAGTGACTGAAGCTGCGGGAGTATTAAGGTACTGAGGATGGGGGTACTTATACCTTTCAGACCCACTTACGTATCTGCCCTAGGCATGAATTTATCTCTTAATATTGCATGCAGGTCCCATGGGGCCATCACCGCATTACGCGGTGCCAGGTTGGCCCCTACTAAGATCGCCAGATATAGTACAAAAAACAGTTCACGACGCTACGCGCTCGAAGTGTCCATTTGCGTGGAGAAGAAGCCTACAGCAACGGCCAGGGACGAGCGACAACAACAAGGGCATGCGGCAGAACAAACTCCTTTGAGGATGGCTAGAAAACGGAGAGTCAGGGTCCTGCTGCAGCGAAATGATGCTCGGGTTACAAAGCCTGAGGCATTTCATTTATCAATTGATGGACAAGTGTATGTGTCCGAATGCATGCAATGGAGGAGCAGCGGCGGAAAGCGATGAATCCCGGTGGAGGATAGTCTTCTTTCTGGGCCGAAAACGAATCAGCGGCACCGCGTAATTTCCCTTGATATGGGTTACTGGTGATTTGACGTGAAGCATACCCCTGTCCCCATGACTGTGCATTTCGCCTTCATCAAGAGGCCGGGAGATTCCCGTCCAGGTCTTCCAACCAGACCTGCCTGCCTTGTGCTGATAGCGGCCATCTTATGGCGGTGTCTATTGTAATGAACGATGGCAGAGAACGCTTGTAGTCCTTAGTCTTCTTCTAATGAGTCAAACGCGCCCAACGGATAGATTTAAAAGTACTAGGTCTGCTCGCGGGAGACTAGTGGGATCTGGTACAGCCTTGATACCACGCGCAGGATGACGATGATGGGAAGGCTGGAATTCTCGAAAAAAGGCGGACTGCGGTAGCGAGTAGCGAGTAGCGATGATGGTACAGATATACTCCGATTTATTACAAATTCAGATGAAAGTTCTACGTATACAATTCCGAAAAAGTGCTCGTCCGAAACCGTTACGTAATCGTGCCTGCGCAGGAGTATCTCTTTGGCAGATGAGTTGATCCGTGGCCGCATACTGGACGCCTCGTGGATCAGACCCATCTGGCTCAGTAGACTGCTGCTCGTCGCCTTCTGTAGCGTGAGCTCGATCTGCGCGAGCCGAAGCACCTGCAGCAAAGTATGTCGACGATGACGTCGAAGATGGTAACAATGACCTGGACGTGGGATTCAACGTCAGACGCCTTGATCGCGTGCGCGCAGGGGCCTTTATGGAGATAGATACTTACCGTCGTCACGGCTCCAACGATAGCCATGAAAACGTTCGCGATGGCGGAGATTATGGCATTGATGCCAGAGCCTATAGCAGAAAATATGGATCCCTGGATAAAGTCAGTACGAGACGGAACAGCGTAGAGTTGGAATCTACACACCATGATGATAATTCTCGGGTGCGTGCAAAGATAGGGCATTCGGGGTGGGGGAAGAGGCTTTTATGTTGCTCGGGGCTGGATGACCAGCTGCATGACGTCGGTGGATATGTCCACCCCGGAGCTCCGTCGCACCACTGTGCCGTCATCTCGCCACCACTGGGAGTACACGATCGCATTCGGTAAATCAACAACATAAGTATCTACAGCAAGCAACACGGCCAAGACGAGCACATTCTAAGAGCCGTTCTCACAAAACGCGCTCCAGTATCCTGAACGCCCCGTTCGTCATCACCCGACCTACTTCGCCTGTTTCCGTCCAAGCACCTTCCTTGCGCTCTTCCTCTCGGTCCGCAACCAGAATAGCTCCCACCGGCGGACCACGCACTAAAATCTCTCCGACTGGGTCGCCGTTTTCTTCCAAACGTGCATCGTTCACCCCCTTTAGCTTCGCCTCCACGTTGACGCTCAGACCCCCGACGTGTGCTGGCTCGTGTTCCGATGGCAGGACCTGCACATCGAATGCGTGGGTCGCAAATACTGGTCCACTCGTGCACGGATGTGCGTGTGCATTAACCATCGGGATTGACATTGCGATCCGTGCAGGCGTCAGCAGTTTGCTTGACACTGGTCCTGGTCATAATGCATAGGTTTAGCAAAAATCCACGATTAATTAGCATGTATCCACACACCCCCACTAACGATTATTGCTTTCAGTGTGCTTGCCATATCGCCCAATACATGTTGGCGCGCACTGTCGAATACCATGCGGTCCCATAGACTGTCCCGGGTAACGAAGCCGTCGGCGAGTGCAGCCAATTTGTGCCTCCATGCAAAGGGGTACAACCACGACTTCTTGGCATCGGCCAGAATCGCCCTCGACAAGCCCTCTAGGTGACCAGGGCCAACAAACAACACAGTGGGTTGAGGTATCGGGTATCGGCCCGCAGAGAGCACATCCTTGAGGTCATGAGGCAGTTCTTTCGATTGAGCCTTCGACGGCGACCCTGTATTTCCACGGGAAGATACGTCGTACATTCTCGACGAGTCGACCGTCGCAAAGCTCGCGTTTTCGTACAATGCAGTGTATGCAATCACACGGCCATATGGTGTACTCAGTGAATGGCTGGACACGATAGTGTCGAGGCTGGACAGTCCCATGGTGGATGGGAGCAATGCACGGATGGCTGCGACACCCGACGTCATGTTCTCGTGTGTGAATCGGACCCCTCGCATTTCTCCGGAAGAAGTCTCGAAGAATGTAAGAGTGTATGCGTCCTCGGGACCTGGTGAATGCGTTTTCGTTGATTCAGGTGATGAAGAATCCGCGAAGCTACGTACCAGGGGTAGGCCTCGAGCCTGATTCAACGCCGGCGCCATCTGCCTCCACCTGGGCCCAGGTGATAATTTGCACTCGTCTGGCGGTCTTGGACAGGTGCCTGTCATCGTACTGTCCAACGACGATAATTTTATGGTGGTGCTCTCGTGCATCGTCGATTAGCTCGAGAACCGAAGGGAGGAAGTCCGCGTCCGCGATGATAGCAGACGGCGGGTGCTGCTCGAGCACACGGGACAGCAGCTTCGGAGAGCACAATGTCATCGATCCAATAGAGAATTTGGCGAGCGCAAGGTCGGCTATTATAAACTCTTATGACATGGTGGACAAGCGAAAGACACTTCAGCCGTGAACCAGCGCACAACAACAGCGCATACCGATGCCATCATTTAAGAGAAGCAGAACGTTGGACCCTTCCGGAAGGAGACGCGACACGCCCGCACCAAAAGCTGCTACTCGCTCGCTCAGCTGAGCATTCGTGGTCTAGTAAATGAACACGACGCATAAATATCATGAGATGAACAGACCAAGTATAGACCGATTACCTTGGTGGACCAGAGGGTCCGTGGGGATTCGAACTGTGACCGTACCGTGTCGTTCACGACGTTGACGTCCTTGTCAGGTCTTATTGGGAACTAGACGCCGCAAACAGACACGGATGCAGACAAGGTCAGCTCAATGGAGATGTAGTTAGCTGTGTGACATACCCTACCCATAAGTCCAGTTCCGTAGTTCCTGTATACAGCGCTCTCTCCTGGATATCTCACACGGCCCACATCGCTCTGCCGCCCAAGAAGGATGGGGTGAACCAGCGGCTGCGGTCTGTAGAGGTTCTGGAGAAGATAGACGGATATGCCAATGAAGCCCAAGACGATGGTGAGGTCGTCCGTCACAAGATAGTCTGACACTGGCATCTCGACGGAAGAATGGGGATGGGTTTCGTTGAATCAACGATGGGCGTTGCAGTTGAAGACGGTGACGCCAGCGAGGCGATGTGACGCTAATAGTGAGGTGTATGTCTTAGTTTAAGACGAGCGCTTGTCTACGTAATGTCTGCAGCCATCAACTTTTACCCGCTCACATATGCCAACAATGTCTCATCGATCCGGAGCAGCACGTCGCCCATGCGATACAGATACAGTCCATCGCGGCTGGGCAACCTAGGACGCATACCCAGACGAGGGATATTGCACCCTCACGTTGTGTTGTGCTCCTATTCCCTCGAACATGGTGAAGTTGCCAGATGCCATGCTATGTTCGTGGACACCGGTGGAATACGTAGTGAGAGACATATTACGCTCCTGTCTCCTCCTCCTCCTCCTCCTGCTGCTGCTGACCTGGCCCATGCGCAACGTCCGTGCACGATCAAGGCAGAGGCAAGGATCACATGACAGGGCCACTGGTACGCACCTCGACTTAGGCAATGGTCCGTCCCGCCCCCCACTCTACTCTCTTCTCAGACCATCATCTGCATCGCTGTCCTTTCTTTGTCTTTCCCCCTCGTCGAAAGCATCTCAGGACCATGGTCGCTCGGAAAAGGTCAAGCACGGAGACGGCGACTGCATCAAAGGCTAAATCGCCCAGAAAGGCGACTGCGGCATCCCATCAGCTAATCCACCCTTCGTGGATAGACATGATCACGGTGAGTGACTCTCGGACCGGGCCTTATTTTGCAGATCTCCCTAAAGTCCTCGCGTGACAATAACCCCTGAGCACAGAAATGTATCACCACTACACCGGAGGGGACAAACCATGGCGTCTCCCGACCTACTATCAAGAAGGTGTCTATTTTTGTTCTGCAGATTCCGCTCTTCCCGACTATTGATGCGCTGATAGTTCCTCGATTCTGAATACCACATCACTATGACTGCTGCAGCGACTAGCCAGCTTAACCGCGCCATCACTAGTGGGACAGAGAGGGGCCACTTTGCCCTCCCCAAAGGTACATTCGACCCTCTGTTTCACGCGTAGCGCTGACCGTGCTCGACATCGTTGACAGGTCCATCCGGAAAAGTGAAGTTAGCCCCGAACAAGGCGAATAAGGCCGCGACAGAGGCGAGCTGATTGCTCCCCGTCTGGCGTTCTTATATTGATGAGTTGTCTCATGGTGATTTCAGAACTCTAAATTAGTTCCTAGGCGCGGTTCTACTGTCCAAGCCACGTCTCCTGCTTCGAAGGGCAGGATGGCCCTGACGAAGAGGTACACTTCGAACGCCAAGAAGGCGAGGATGACAGGTAAAAAAGTAAAGCAGCGACCGGTAACAAGGCGCAGTGCTGCCAGGGAGGTATGGCATTACGTTTATTTGCTGCTTTATTGGACCGCCCAATGTATTTTTGGAAGGCTGTCACAGGCACTGGCCAGCAAGTTGGGAGAGGGAAGACAAAAAAAGTCTCCAAGACACAGCCCTCAAAGAGGGCTGCTACGAAATAGGGGCTTTACTCCGTGGTTTCGGCCGAGGTACTGTACGGATGACCGTGAATGATATGTATCAATGCCCTCCGATGTGTAAATATGCTAGCTAGTTCGGAAATGAATATGTAGTACGTGCACTGTTGGTAGGATACCGTATGACAGATTAATGCATCAGCGCTGGTCCCTTGGAGCAATGAATTGTTCCCTGGATTCACTTCGTTACAAGTTCCCCAAACGGGACAAACAATTAGAGTCCGAGGCGTCTATGAGGAATCGAAACACAAAAGCAAGGCCAAAAGAAGACGGCGGGCCGGCAGTTTGAGGGTACCGGGCTAGGTCCTAGCCATTCGCGGTTAGGGGGGGCCGCTGGTGTGCGTCAATGACGGGGGAAGTACACCAGAACGTGCTACCTGGGAGATTTTACCTGCACACGAAAGCCAGTAGCGTGGAGAGTGTGTCTTGTTGCTGCATGGGTGTGGCGGTAGTCCAGGCCCGGGCCACATCCCGTCCAGTGTCCCTCCCCGTGGGAGCAATAGAGCGAACAATGGTGGTGTGTGGAGATATGACGTGCGGGATGGAGTCAGCGGACATAAAGGTCGATGTTACGATCAGAAGAAAAGGACTGCATGCCTTGCAGTGGACAGGGTTGCCTGAAAGTCGGTCCACGAGTGGCTTCTGTGACTGGATGCAAGGGTAACTAACCCCTTGCTGGTTACATAGAGACCGTCTGTCTGCTACGACATACAGTACACATACGTCAATGATATGTTTTTTTTTTCTCCTGGACAGCGCGGAAGCAGAGGAAGAAAGATAAGGATGATCGAATCGATTACGTATTCGGTAAACGCAGCAACGAGATTTTGAATTTTTGATGGGGGAATCGCCGTCATATGCGACCCGTGTCCTTTCTTCTCCCCATCACCCGCTGCTGCCAACGACTTCGCTACCACCCACTCTCCCTCCCGTCCTCTCTCTCTGTCTCTCTTCCTACTACACCTACCTTATTCGCTGGTCGACCCCACCGTCTATTCGTCTATTCCACTCTCTAATGACCAGCTAATTCTTCCGCCCTACGCTTACTAGTATATCGGTTCGCCATGCTGCCCCACATACCCCACTCAGCTCCCCCGTGCCCCCTTGCTCCTCACAATGTCTCTTCCACGAAGCACTCCTATGGCACGAGGATACGCAAGAACTCCGTTCTCAAGCCGAGCGCACGTCTCTGCCAGTCGACTCCCCCGCCCATCTCGACGCCGCGCAAGATCAAGCCTGTGCCTGCCTCCCCGCAACATGGCCAGCAGCGCACTCACAATGAAGACCCTTCGCTCCCCGTCTTCCCCCTGCCGCACGTCGTGCTCCATCCGGAAGATGCCTCGAGTAAAGTCTTCCAGGCTATCGGCCGCTCCTTTCTCTCCGTGGTATGTTCCTTCCCGTATATCCCTCCCATGTATTTCGCGCTTATTGTGCTGGTCACACGTGACCCGACATGGTCCTCCCGGTCGCACTGTGTCCCCTCTCCTTAGGAAAATCGCGCCATGACCATCAAAGATCTCGCTGAAATGGCGCTCAAATTCGGGTTGATGTGCCAAAAGTACGTCCTTGCCCCCTGATGCTCTGCTACCTCCCCTCCTTATCATCTCACGACGTGCACTCAACTCGTCCCTCACAGCGTCTCTGCCGCCTCGCAGGCTATCACAACCTACATCCGAAATCACCTCTCGCGGTGTGAAGCACAGCAGGACCACCCCCTACTCCTCCGTCACGCCCTCTCGGGGACTCCCGCGGATGATGAACTCGTGTCTGCCTTGTACAGCCGTGTCGGTGGGGCAACGAACCCCAACAAGTCAAATCCCAAAGACGGAGGAGTCACACATAAGAAGCCTGCACAGCCCGTCAATGGAATGCAAGGCGACAGGCTCACCAACTTTAGGCGCGGAACAATGGTCTGGTACCTCTCCAAAGCAACAGGTGTGTCGTGTCCGTTTGCACGTGCCGGCATACGCCTCTGTGAATACGGCAAGGAGGGCAAGCATTCACCAGCCATCATGGAAGACGACCCGCTCGCATCTCCGAACAGACCGAAGCGTGCCCAAGCCCAGTGCGGAGAGAAGAGGAAGCGATTACGGAGGAGCTACCGGCACACTTCGGAGGAGATTGCACACCAGTCGGGAGCTGAGCGGAATGGTCCGAGTACGGCCTGCAACGATCCATACGATGAACACAGTTCCGAATCCAGTGACAGCGACAAAGAAGAGAGACCACCGAAAGTGAAGCTCACTTTACGTCTTCGGCCATCCTTCCCCGCAGCCCCCGCCTCGTCCACCCCACCACGCGAGGTAATCGACCTGTCTCACGAATCTTCGTCTTCGGAAGAAGGGTCCGATGACGATCTGGATGACGACGTTGAGATGCGACTCCCGTCAGCTGACCCATCATGGAGCCTCCCGCCTTATCCTCGTCGTTCGATTACCCTTCCGTGCTACACACCCACCTGCGATGCCCCTCTTCATCCCTTTCTTCTCCCTCCCCCTGTAGAGGCTAGGCGCTCCCCGTCAGTCCCGTGCAGCGCCTCTCCCCCTCCAGACTCTGATCACGACGAACTGGATCCAGACTTGGATGCTGAATCTGATTTTGACTGGGATGTTTCGTCTGTGTGTATGCCTTCTCCAGCCGTTTTCGGCGAGACCACCAATATGGTTGGAGACTATCCAGGAGTCAAACAGGAGCCGCAGGATGTTCGAGATATGTTGGATTTGTGGGAAAATCTCGACTGTGCAACGACCAATCCATCTACCGTATCGTCTGCAACCGTCAAGTTACCGACTGACGATCTCAAGATCGAGGAGCTGGAATTTTGGGAGTGGGAATTCGAGAACAGCTGGTCGGGTGCCCCACAAGCTTCCGAAGATCTGGGCAGGACAGATGCACGAATCGAAATGGTTGCATCAGATTGCCTTCCAGCTCCCCTATCATTACACAATTTTTCGCCAGGACCTGGGTTTCCGGTATCGCCATGTTCTCCATTCACCCCTTCTTCGTCGTCCGTTCACTCGTCGGCGTCACCAACTTCAGATGTTGGCATGGGCTCTTTTGCATTCCGCTTTCCGTCGCCACTTTCGTCGTCGTCGCTCCCGACGTCCAGCTACTCACCTCCGCCTTCTGCTTCCGGCCCCCCGGTTCATGTTGCAGCTGCTGATGGCGCCTTGGTCTGGCAGGACACCGAGTTGCTTGGGCCCGATAGTGTTCACCCGGAGGAGTTTGAGGAAGGATGGGCAGATAGTGGCAGAGAACAAAGGGATTCACGTTTTGATTCGATGCGGACATCCATTATATTTCCTTCCAGACGGACACCCAGTACAACCAGTGAAGGGAGAGCACACACTTCGGCACGACAGGAAAAAGGAGATGTGACGACTGCGCAGACAGATGTCCGACCTGCGTCACCGTCTCGGGTTGCGACCTCTGATGTTGTAATAGTCCGCACTTGCCAGCCTTGCATACCTGGTATCATTGCGACGCAGGTCGAGGGTGAGCGTCAATGAATTGGTCAGTGTGATTCCCTCTAATTCGAACGTGGCCAGGTATTTCTGTCTACCAGACTATCCTGGATTCGACGCCATTACTGAGGCGCATTGACACCGATTTCGTGAACTTGTCCACTATGCTGTCTCACCTCTATTTGCCGATTCCGTCATCCCTCCCACAATCGTGTGTCAGTATCAGTCATCGGCTGCCCTCCGTCAGTGGTGTTTGGGCACCACTCAACGTTGCTCGGACGTATGCGAGGGGACTTCCTGAAGCTGTGAAAGACGTCTTCCTTTCTGATGAACTTGTCATGCGGTTCCCAACTGCGCTACAAGAATTCCACGAGAAAAGCGCTACTGGACGCATGCTCAACCAGTTTGGGCCGCACTTCAATGCGTCGACGATTTCGAGCAGCTTACCGTCTTCAACTGCCTCATCTGAGTTCGATGGTACACGAGTTGATAAGGAGCCTGTTTGGGATGCCGCCCTTGACGTAGCTCTCGAAGAACCTCTTGCAGCCATTCCACCGTCCTTCGACGTAGCCCTCGCTGCACTGCGCCCCTGCATTCCGACCGAAGACATATCCAATATACGGGAGACACCACTTAGTCCGTCCGAGCAGGAGATGTTCCACACCTTGTGCGTCTTCCCCGACTGGGAGGCAGAGGAGATCGACGTCGTCGACACCGGAAGCCCGACTGAGAGCTGCAGTGCGGTCCTCAACCAAGAAGAGAAGCCTTTACGCAGATCAAGACGAGTCGCGGACGCTGTTGCGCGCACTCGTGCTGCACCGCCGAGAACGAGGGGGCCTCGGCACTCCTGATCGAAGCAATCGTATGTTGCTCCCAAGTCGCTGTGGCACCGTTTTCACCAAGCGACCCACGCTCACTTTGCACGTGTCACATTGGATGATTTTTCGTCGGTCTGACGAGCTAGAATTTGTATCCGTCTTTTTTGTTCTCGGCCGATGCTGATATACCTCCCTTCGATACGGAGTCACATCCCACACAAGCTCTTGCGACTACGTTTCGTCTACGCTCCTTACTCTTTTTTTTTCTTCTTGTTTTGATTTTGTCGTGTCTCTCGAGACGTACTAGCTACTTCCTGACGCATTCGTTGTTTTCTCTTCTCTTTTTTTATTCGACACCCCACTCATGAGAATCGTTTAATTAGCTCTTGTACCTGTATACGGTATAAAGTATAGTACAATGCGGTCTTAAAAGCCCATGTATCATGTGGAGCGGAGTGTGAAATCATCCAGTTTGGGGGATTTCTTGGATCTCGAAAGTTGGCTCGCTCACCACCGCCTTGCTAAAACATCCTTTACTTAGTCCTCCATATTTTTTCTGGTCCAAGCACCCCAGGTCGTCCAGGGTGTTCCTCGGTGGACCGATTCCATCACATATCCTTACATTTTCTCGCTTTTTCAGCTTTTATTCTCTTTCATTTCCAAACCAAACGCAAGCTAATTTACGTCTCCCAACAACCGTCTCCATCGCGCAACGAAACGGCCGACTGACCGTCAACTTTTAAAAAGTCTGGTAGCCTTAGCCTGGGTATCCCCCGTATTTCTGGTCAACTGCACGAAAAAACGGGCACGACGTCCGTTAATCACTCCACCCCACCGAACGGTAATCTCTAATTCCACACAAAAATTAGCCCTATAATGTCTTTATCTGCCTCTGACAACAATGGCTCCTATTCAAGAGTTCCTTCGGGTAAAACACCTCCCCCAGCACCGTCTGCAGCCTTCGCAAAGAGGTAGGCGTTTGTGTGGTGTTGTGGTCTCTCTATTCACTACCTCGTCAAAAGAGCTCGGGAAATTCAGGCAGAGGAGCGCCTAGCGAGATATAGACCTCCTGCGCTGCGCGGGATGGCCCCTTCCGGCTCCCCTCCCAATGACCTCACCGCGACCATGGCATCGCCCGTGGACGCAGCCGGCATTTCCCCGTCAAATCTCCCACCTGGATTTAGGAGAGCCAGAGCCGGGACTCTCCCTTCTGACGTTCATCTTGCTGCTCAACGGTTCGCTGCTGCTTCAAATACGTTGAGCAGCACAACTCCGTCCACGGAGTCGTTCCCGGAACAGCTACAACAGCGCCAGAACGCCAATACTCCCCCAAGCCTTGCCGTACCCACGCGCCCAGGCCTCCGCCATTCGACCACCTCGGTCACATCTGCGCCATCTGCTAGTGCCGCCGTGGTTGCTTCCGAGCGTATGAGCCGTCTTAGATCTGGCTCCCTCAATTCGCCATCGGCTGGTTATTCGAACGCCTTCGGTCCTTCTATCTTTTCGTCGTCTTGGTTATCGTCTGCGAATGGCTCTAGTTCTTCGTTCCCTGTTCTGGACGAACTTCGCTCCGTTACCTCCGCGGACTCTGTCGACGACTTCGACGTCCACACTCTGGATTATCTTGGATTGGATGACAGCCACCGCCCACCGCCTCCGCCTGCTGCCACCCTGTCTGAGTTACGTACGCAGGCGCAGGCGGCGATTGCTGGTAATTTGGCTAATCCCCCCCGCTTGCGAGCGAGTACGGTCTCGAACCCGTACCGCGCCCGTTCCTCCGTTGCGGCGTCGTTATTGTCGACCCCAGCTGCTGAAGACGATGAAGCGTTCTTTGAGAGCCTCGAATCCCAGCATTTGTATGAACGCCAACAGATGGGCTCATACGATGGTTCCATCGCCGACGCCGGCCTTTTGCATAGCTCGTATGTTGCTAAAGGTTTCAAGCAATCGGATCATCTCGCACCCGCCAGTGCGCTTGGCGCAAGACCGCGTGCCATCTCTGTGGGAACCCTCGATGACCCAATCCGTTCTTTGCAGCGCCGTGCGACCACGAGCGAGATTCAGCCACCTTATTTAGGTGAACCCGGTCCAACGTCTGGTGGACTTGGTGCTATCACCAACCCCAGTGGCATCCTCAAGTCCGATATGAAGCTGGCCCCTAGGGCTGCAGCCCCTCCCAATGTTCACTTCCCAGCTGGGGAAGTTGGCAATCGGGCAGCCGCGTACCTGGTTGCTCCTAATTCCCAGGGACGGGCTGTCTCGCCGAAGACCGAAGCGAATAGCAACAATTCACAGATCCAAACGCCGACGCGATCATTATGGATCGGCAATCTGGACAGTTCGGTTACGAGCGAACAGCTCATCCACGTCTTTGCGCCGTACGGTGCCATCGAGAGCTTGCGGTTATTGCCTGAGAAGGTTCGTGATCCATTGTGACGATGATTGCATATTCATTTCTTCCAGGAATGTGGCTTTGTCAACTTTGTTGACCAAGCAGATGCCATCCGTGCCAAAGATGACGTCTTGAACAGACTCGGAGGGAATATTGGCATGCCCAATGGTCAGACTGTTCGTATTGGGTTCGGAAAGGCGGACAGTGCTCCTGTTGCACCGGCTAAGGGATCTACCGTAACCAGCTCAGGGGCGACCTCCCCCAACAATTTGGGCAAGAGTAGCAGTCCCGGCTTAGGTGGATTGGACGCTCAACTACAATCTACGCCGACCCGCGCTCTCTGGATTGGATCCATTCCAAGCACTACGACTCCCGCTACCATCCTGAGCGTTTTCAGTCCTTATGGTCCAATCGAGTCAGCTAGGGTATTGACCCACAAGAACTGTGGATTCAGTGAGTATACATTGTTAGCATTGAACTATACTGACGGTTGTACAGTCAACTTCGAGCGGCTTGATGATGCTGTGAGAGCCAGAAAGGCTCTGAACGGACGTGATGTGCTCGGTAGTGATGTTGGTGCCATTCGGATCGGCTTTGCGAAGGTCCCGGTTAAGAACGGCCAAGAGGGCAATGGGACACAGGATGAGAGCCCCAGTGTGGCGGTTCAAGGTATCGGTGACCTCAGCGTCGGTGCCACCATCCATGCGTTGCGCAGTGTTAAGGGTGCATCGACGGTACCCGCGGATCAACAGGTTCTTGGTGGGCAGGTAGAAAACTACCGTTCAAATCTCCTCCTTAGCATGATTGGATCGGGCATGCATAACTTGGCGTATGTGTCGGACGGACTTTCCAAGCCTGCCGGTTGGACGCCTTCTGTTACGGAACAACAGATGATCATGAGGGAACTTACAAAGGGATGCACGGACGCAGAAGCCGATATTCAGGCACTTACAGGTATGTTATCCTGAATGAGTACTGGCGTTCCCGACTTAAAGCTTTCTCAGAATTCCGCCCTCCGACTATGTATTATACCACAATCCCGTTGGTTTCCGAGAGGCAGAACAACCGTCGTTGGGATGCATCTAAGCTTCGGGAACTTCGCAAGAGACTGGACTCTGGTACCATGTCCGTGGAAGAGATCGATCAAGTCGTCGGCGACTTCTTGGATGGAGAGATAGTTGATTTGGCATCTGACTGGTTGGGCAATACTGTACGTTTTCTTTTCTCCTCGACTTCGGTAGGTGCTGATGACAACTGTTGGCTTTACGGCAAAGGTTGTGCAAAAGCTTTTCGAGAAATGTTCCGCTACACCGAGGTTTGCAATGTTGGAAAGGATCACCCCACACCTTGCCATGATTGGTATTCATAAGAATGGGACTTGGGCTGCGCAAAAGATTATTGAATGTGTTCAGACACCTGAGGAAGTAGCGTTGGTCGTGCAAAATCTGAGACCCTATGCACCCCCTCTACTGCTTGATCAATTTGGTAACTATGTGGTGCAGTATGTCTCTGCATGGTCATACTCTTGTCTGTACTGAAAAATTTTGGTAGGTGCTGCTTGCGCTTCGGTGCGCCTGCCAATGACTTCATTTTCGACGCCATGGTCGACCGTATGTGGGAAATCGCACAAGGCCGCTTTGGTGCACGGAGTATGAGAGCGTGTTTGGAGAGCCCCCATATCACCATCAGTCAACAACGCCGCATTGCTACTGCTGTGATCCTGAATTCGATACCTTTGGCCACCAACCCCAATGGTGCATTGTTGCTCACTTGGCTCTTGGATACATCTTCTTTCCCGTCACGATACAATCTTCTTGCACCACGTTTCACGCCTCACCTATCGCATCTGTGCACGCATAAGCTGGCTTCTCTTACTGTTCTTCGGATCGTGAACCAGAAGATAGAACCGGAGGCCTCACGGCAAATCGTGCAGGCGCTGTTTTCATCTCCTGGCGACCATGTGCTTACGGACGTGCTGGGTGATCAAGTCAATGGGGTTGCCGTTATTCACAAGATCTTGACAAGCCCGTTCCTTGATCCGGATGAGAAGCCAAAGTACATCGAAGCTACCAAGCGTGTACTGATCGAGCTGAAGGTCATTGCCACTCAAGCCTACCGTCGTCTCATCGAAGAAGTAGGCCTTCCGATCCCTAGTTATCAGCCAACTTACACTACCAACGGACCACCTGGCAAGAAGGGACCGTCGCAACACGCCCAGGGTGTACCTGGTTTGCCATCTGGCTACCCAAATAACGACCAGGGTCTAGCATCAATGATGGCTGCGTTGCAAATGGGTGGTCAGAATCCTCAGTCCGGACCCCCTCAGTTGCAGATTGACCCTTCGTACGGCCAGAGCAGTACAGCAGTACGCCCCCGACCCTCGAACCCTCCATCTGCTTTCTCTCCCTCTGCCGATCCCTTTAATCCCTTTGCATTGCGGTCGCCTGACCTCAACAGCCCTCGTTCGGCGATCCGC
Organism: Astraeus odoratus; assembly: GCA_016618355.2. Taxonomy (NCBI): domain Eukaryota; kingdom Fungi; phylum Basidiomycota; class Agaricomycetes; order Boletales; family Astraeaceae; genus Astraeus; species Astraeus odoratus. The sequence goes on along the minus strand of JADGIP010000052.1, from coordinate 27,326 downwards.
CGCACTAACGCGGGCCCTGTTCCTGCGATGGCACCAAGCAACCCGGGTCCGTTTAACGCCCAACCTCCTAGTTTGTCCCAGGCTGGAAATGCTCTTGGGATAGGACAGGCTCCTTACAACCCTCAGGGTGTTCCTCAAGTCTATCAGCCGTATGCCATGTACCAGGTGTACCAGCAAACCCCTCCCACGAACATGGGCGCCTTCAGTTAAAATGCTCTTTCTACGACCCTGCTCACGATATTGCTCTATTGCATCGAAAGTTATTTCCTTCTGTTGTCTATCTATTGTCATTCCGCCACACTATGGTCCAGGTTGCCAAGACACTCACGTCCGATCCTTTCTGATACCCTCTTCATGTCAGCGCTCGTACAATCACATTCCTTTTTCGCTCGTCATATTGTTGGGCGCCGTGGGCAGAATTTGCGGCGGTTAGTTAGTGCTGGATTGTTTGCTGTCTTCTCTCTCTCCTATTCATTCCTACGTCCTTTCTGCGAATTGTGTATAAATACGCAACGGAGGCTGTAAAACACATGGCCGTAAACTATAGACGAACAAGAATTGCTTTCTAACGTCGAGTGACTCTAAGAACGTGCAGTCGGGCTTGAAGTTTCGGTGATGATGCAATGTAGTCGGCCCTTTGCACAAACGTCATCCACACATGGGGGGAGCAGCATCCAAAGTCACCCGCAGGTTTCCCAAAGAAAAACCATCGTGGGCAGGGAGTCGAACGCCATCTGGCTCTGCTGCAGAAGCCCCGCGATCGGGAGCTGGACGACCACTCGCCAGCGAATCCAAAAGTGAAGGTTAGCCACGACCGCTTCACCGACTTGCATTAAAGTCGTAAACGTCTGACCCGGAGAGGATACCGTTAGCAATCGAGGCAGATGGAAGAGACCCGCATTTCATGTCGAAGCTGAACATGCTGGGTCCAGTACGCGTCGACCATCACATGCAGGCCGTTCGACCCGTAAGTGTGTCCGATATTCACAATTTCACCCCGTGATCGATTCTCTTGCCGTGTAACAGGCAAATCACGACCAGGCCATGTACCGTTCCAGGGTCCAATCTGAAACGGAGGCTTCGAATACAAAAGCAACGAGCAACCGTCTACTAGCTTCCTCGCTCTCCGACTTGCTTGAGACCCGCAAGTCGCTGACGACCATGGCACAGCTGGAAGCTCTTGCAGGACAATATCGGATCGACACGGACAAACTCGCAGAGGTCTGCCGCCATTTCAACACACCCAGTATCGATGAAAGCACGATTGTCAGGACAACTGACGATGATGGTGAGGAGTCGGTAACGATGATGGTGAGTGCACCGCCCTTCCAGGTTGTTCGGGGCTACAAGTCACATGTAGGCTCGATGGGTGGACTCGCCTTTACAGAGTGGTCGGTAAAGCTATTTCGTGTCCTGGTTCATCAATGTTATACACCAATAAAAGTGTCCATGCTCTATTTTACAAATCCAGTACTATGGAAATTAACGAAGATGTCGCGTTTGCTAGAAATATATCCGTAAAGCGTTGGCCTGCAAAGATTCGGCTGGGCAATATGGGCACTTGACTCGTCTAGAAGCAAATCAGCCTGATGGTAGAAGAAGGGAAGAGATGTTTCACCAACCCGTTGACTTTGCTGAGTTTCTGCAAGCTGTCCTTTGTTATGACATGGCCGCAGGTCATCATCACGGGCGGGTTCGTTTCAGTGGACTGCTCCTTCGACACTGGACACGCGAAGATAGAGTGGTAACGATTCTCAGGCGGTAGGGTTATCTCGATCTGCGGGGAAACGAGTCAGCCTCCGATCTTGAGAATTCCAACGAGAACAGCCCACCGGAAGTTCGTCGCTTTGGCTCCACTCACTCTTCTTCTCTTTCATCACCGTGCGGGCCTTCTCGATCCGTGACAAAGCTCCACCCGCACCGATGTCACCAATCACTCGCAACGGTATTTGCCGACTCATCCCGAGACTGGCGCAGTACTCGACTGCAAACAGCGACTCAAGGTCAGTATGTACCGTCGGCGATGCGAGATCGGCATAGGGCGAGCGTTTCAGTTTCTCCCTGGGGAGGTACGCGACACAGGTCAACAGACGTCTGAACTCGACAGTATGTTCTGCATAATAATTGCGAAGGGTAGCATGAGCGTATGACAATGCAGGCTGATAATTTGGCGGGCTGCAGGCGAACAGTAGTCGGATATACTGGGAACGATGGAGGTAGAATTCCAAGGGAGAAGATCTGGACTGCAGAAATTGTCGGTTTTTTTGAGACCACCTATACATACCACCGTCGGTGCACCAAGCCAGCGTGCCGTGAAAGTACTTACTCCAGTGCAGGCCCGATATCCTGTTTTCGGAGAGCAGTCAGAATACGATGAAGTTCCTCGAATTTCCCCCGTAGTTGCGCGTCTATGATGACACCAGATTCCTTGTATAGGCACATGAGCTAGTCGGATCAACTCAGTAAAGCACGCAGGGATACCTGAATGAATGTCTCCGCCGTAGAGAACTGACCGGTCCGCAGCAAGTGCATGGCAACTACGAGGTCGAGTGAAGCCTTTGCATTGTCTGATGCAAAGAGTGGGTCGTATGCCGGTAGTGACTGCGTGAAAGACTAACGATAGACCCAAGGTCAAGTAAATAGCAACCAAGATCAGGGTGAACGTTGTGGTTGCCCACCTTATCCAGCGCCTTTCCCAGTCGCATGATAGCGCTGTAGATCTCCTTCTGCTTCTCTTCAATGTCCTTCCTTTTCGCCTCGACAGTCTGTGCCAGTAATGCGAACGTGTCCTCTGAAATGGTCCCCGCCTCGAGTCTATCCTTCACCTGGAAGAGCGTTTGAAGGAGGGAATCCAGCGAGCTATCGATAGGTGGGGCCTTGCCCTTGGGCGTCCCCTCTGTAATGGCTCTCAGCCTTGCGAGCTCGTCCATAGTTGCAGAGTCGGTCGATGTTAGTTAGCGTATGCCGGGGTCATACAATACTTAGTGTATCACGTGACAGTCGCCTCTAACGTATAAGCAATTAGTAATAGCTAGCGAGTACAAGCCAGTAGGTATAACCACACCCATAAAAGAAAAGAAAAGAAAAGAAACACAACATCGACTGCCATCGTATGCCTCGTTTTTTTACAGGAGACGAGCTAGGAAGTATAAAATCGGTCTCATATGATGCCAATGCGCCTTCCGAGACCAAAATCCACCTAAAGACTGTATATGATGGTACGGCCACGGGCCGGACCCGGGGCATTCAACGGCTCGCATTAAGCAAAGACGACAGCACGCTGGTACGTATCTGCTCTCCTTCAGGATACATAGTGGACGCGTCAAAGTAATACTCAAGCCAAAGTTAGATAGCTTCAGCACATGCCGATGGGTCTGTCCGGCTGGCGTCGCTGACGGACGGCGATCAACTGCTGCACCTGCATGACTGGAAAGAGACGCGGATAAAACCCGATCAGACCTTTGTCGGCCTTGCTGCCTCCAGAGAGTAAGTCCCCGTGACAAGTGGCTCTGTGACCAGCGAAATGACCGACGGAATGTCCAAGTGCCATCTTTTCTTGCACGTCGAACGGGGCACTGCGGCTGGCGACTCTCAGCGATGCAGAGACGCCTCCGGCATGTAAACTGGCTGCTCTCCCGTCCAGACTGACCGAGTGGAGGGTCGGGCATGACCAAGCGACATTCGCCTATGGCGGAGACGAAGTCGAACTGTCTGTATGGAACACCGATCGCGCTTTCAATCCAGGCCCATCTCCCGAAAGTGCTGCGTCTGTGCTCAACACCAAAAAAAGGAAACGCGTTAACGATGCACTATTTCCCGGGGAGATCTGGCGTGCAAAGAATGTCCCGAACGACTACCTCGGACTCCGTCAGCCCGTGCATAATACATGCCTGACATACGTCTCCCCATCGAACTCCGCAAGCCAACAACATCTATTAGTCGGTACCCGATTCGGTGATGTTCGCCGGTACGACACACGCGCAGGCCGCCGACCAGTTTGCGATTTCAATGGTATTGGCAAAGTCGGCGGCCTGCGCACCATTGAAAGAGGGCTTGCGGAGCAGTAAGCACCTCCCGACAGACCCGTTATCAGCCGTTCACCCCTCTTTGCTACACAGTGAAGCATTCGTATCCGATCAAGGCTCGAACTTGTTCGCTCTCGACCTCCGCAGCGGTGGTATTACATACAGTTACAAAGGTGGGTTCTCACTATTCCTCCAACTGATCCTCGATTGAAAAGACGTGATCATTAGGGATTTCTGGCGCAGTATCCTCCGTATCGCCTGCTCCGGCGTTTCTGGCTTCCGTGGCACTGGATCGCTACGCTCGCATTCACAGCACCATCCCGCCACCCGCAGCAGCAGGTGGGCAGCAAATTGCAAAAGGCACCGTAATAGAAAAGGTGTACATGACTGCAGTTCCAACTGTAGTCGTGTGGGACCAGCAAAACGCGATTTCGTCGGATGTGGACGGAGAAGACGATGACGAGGATGTTTGGGAGAAGATGAAGGATGCGTGTGAGTCCGACGAGGACTGAAGGAGGTCTCATGGACGCAGTATGAGTAACCGCCGACTGTATATATACTGTTTTCTTGTCTAGGGCCCCCTGTGATTCTGTATCCTCCGAGACCGACAAAACACCCTGTTTTCACTGCAGAACGATTACCAGGCTACATTAGAATACATGCAGGTACCGCTCAAGCTTGGGTCAATATTAAAAATATTCACAGCCCTGGTCTGAGAGCTAGATGCTTAGTTACCAATCTTGCTCTTCCATGAATGGGCCTTCTCGAAACCATTTCTCCCGAATTGGTCTAGCACAGGGTCAGCAGTCAAATTAATACAGGGAATCCGAAACGTGACTCACAGTCCAACAATGTTTGCTGTACCTCTTCCCGACTCGTCATCACGAATGGCCCATATTGAAAAACGGACTGATCAAGAGGTTCACCGGCAATCTACGAGAAATGACGACAGCTCATGGTCAAATGGGGCGAATGGCATAACTCGCATCGGTAACGCACCACGGCGAACTGCGTATCATCGCCTGCGGAGGTCAGCTGTACGCCCGTTTCTCCTTTGTCATTGGAAAGGACGAGGGTGTGGAAACTATCGTGGATGGGGCCATTATTTCCAATGCTAATAGCGCCTTTCCATACTGCGATGGGTGATTCGTCAACTGTCGACTTTCACAGGAACGTGGCTGGTACGCACTGTATACAAACGCGGTCCATCCCTCCGCTGACGAGGTCAATTTGAAACTCAGTGCCACTGATGCCATTGCTGACGACTCACGAATATCCTGGAACATAGTAGCGCCTGCTTTCACCATGGCCACATGGAAGAACCAACATCCACCCAGGGGTCGGACTGGAGACTCGACACCATGACTTTTACCGCTGATGACCTTGATCTTGATTGGACCATCTGGACCGCTGGGGTACGCTGTGGGGATGCTGTCGTCGTCCCGAACATAGAATCAGATGGGAACGCCCCCACACGGTTTCTGAACAAGACCTACGCTGCAGGACCAAGTTCCTGGTACGAAGGTTCCTGGAAGGCGTCATAGAGTGGCGTTATTATAAGTGGTCTGCCACGTCCTGATAGCCGTGCTGGTCGGCACGGAACTTACCACCATCTTGAACTGAATAACGCATCATGTGCGCAGAGCATCAGCGTCTAGGACGATAATTAAGGGATGAAGTCCCCCACCTGTTTGGGCAAATCCACCCATAGTTGGAGACCCCTTGGTTCGGGTACGTCTGGTGCATGAACAGGCATTTCGGCGTGGATGATGCCCCTGCCCTGTTGGAACATCGACGCACGTTCGAGAGCGAATGTGAATGAATGGAGACGCAAAGAAAAGAAGTTCAAGGGAAAACGCACGGCGCACATCCATTGGACTCCACCCGTCTCGATCGTACCAGCATGTCCAGCGGAGTCTTCGTGCCGACTCGACCTTGTAAAGCTTGGGTGAGGATGGATGATCAAAAAGTGATGACGCGTTACCCTTCTAGCATATAGGTCACTGTTGCCTGACCGCGATGCGGATGGTCGGGGAAACCCTGTTTTTGGCGTACATGATGACAGATCGGACAATGGGCTACTAAGACACGTACAGCGCCTTTGGAAACGTGGAAGTGATCGAGCATCAGGAAGGGGGTGAGGTTGCGCAAGTTCATGGATCCAATGGAGCGCCGCACAAGCGCGCCTGCACCCTGGACGAGAGTATGACATGCGTGATCAAGGGCAATGCAATCGGGCAAACCTCAGGAGTTTCTACAGCCAAAACCTTTTTAGTGACGCTACGAGAAGCAATGGATAAGGACATGTTGGATAGCTTTAGGGATGTCGTTTGCAGGTTCGATAGCCCAGCAATGAAAATTTATACGCTGCCCACTGGGGGGCTTTCTCAGCGTGCAGGATGCTTAGAGAACGGGAGCGACATTGGAGGCAATCGTTTCTGGAGCTGCGTCATCAGCGGTGCTGACTCAGCCGACGATGATGACAGTACAATATGTACCGACGGCACTACTTAACAAAGCAGAGAAAGACGTTCTCTGCCAAGCATGAACACTCTCCGCGAAGTCGACCCGGCGCCAAGAAAGAAGCATCTACAATACAGCTAGCAGTGGCCCTTGCGATGCCAAATGCAGTATTATAACGCAACGTGTCGCTGTGGTCGACGAGGGTGGACGACATAATACATTCCGTTGTCGGAGACCCGCATCACAGTTCCTGTACGGTCTTGGCCGACTAACGTCCTCGGGCCAAGTGGCAAAACCATGCTATGATGCCAATACCAGTGCACGCTGAGACAAGTCCGAGTCGATACTACTGACTCACTGAGTGCTCATACACATACACATATGCATACGATACTGGCAAAGTTCAAAACCCGTCGGAAGCGGAAAAGGAGGTTCAAACGTGCGAAGTGAATCTCGTGTTTCCCGATCTGGAAATTCGGCTCACGTTTGTCATCGGCTGGAGTCATAATTAGTCTCAGCTTGGCAGTCCACATTTTATTTATTTTTATTTCGCCACATTCGATCACCCGCGTATATAAAATATTCATTCGACTCCCCTCACTCCCTGTACCTCCTCCCACTAGCATCTCGCTCCTAAGGTATGGACAGGTTCCTCGCTCCCCACACGTCCGAGGCAATGGCCCACTCCCAACTAACGTGCGCATCTCCTGTGGCTTCTGGTCGTCCCGTCGGGCTCACTTTATGATGTTAACAGCGAAAATTGGTTCACTTGGGACCAGGACCACCCCTCTTTCAATGAAACCCTCGTCGCTGGTTGTGCTTCGTATCAAGCATTCAACCGTTATCTCTCTGGTTCAGACCTCTTCATCCTGCCTCGCACTCGCAGCGAGCTGCAAAGCGTTCTGTATGTCCCCACCGTCTCGAGCAATTCTGTTTTGTCTGACTCATGTCTCGCTCAGCCGCAGATACGCTTACGATAGCATTCATAATGCTATATCCGTCTCTCGTCAGACTCTCCAGCCTGGAGGGTACAGCAGAGTATGTCACCCACCGTATGCAGATGGGACTTGTGCTCATACCGCCCCAGATGTGTATGCTGGCCGAAAAATCTATTCGCAATGTGCTAAACACCAACGACAACGCGGATGTCCTCCTTGCACTGCACACACCAACGTCCGCTTCGCCCCCACCGGCCGCGGACAGAGCCATCCCTAACACAGGTATCAAGACGTGAGGCAATGTCCCCCGATCCCGCCGTGTGCCCGCACTTGATACCCTGGTATTTATCGCTTCAGCTCCCCATTCTGTATGCACGTACACATCCGATCATCCCTCGTTTGGTGGCCTATGACTGCATCTGTATCAACTCCGCAATACGTTCGCAATATGGCAGTATATTTTCTCAGTAATGTTTCATGTACTAGTAAACTTATAGAAATCCTGTGGCTTCCATGTATTTGTATCACCCTTGCTGGGGAGAGAGAGAATCTATATTTATATATGTGCTGCAACCCTGACATGAATTTGGGATGGGACGTCTTCTACTCCACCAAGTGACTTGCCTTCCCCATGTCGTACGTTGTTCACCTAATTTTTCCCACTCCTGCATGAGACGGTGATCAGATGTCCATCGTTCTGCGGCACAAACGCAGACATTCACGTACTACGTCGCCGTGTATATATAGCCAGTTACATGTTATCCTCGTACCATAGCCGGACGGAATGACACCATCTTATCAGATACATGTGTTGACGGATGTAAATTAGTGGGGGGGCCATATCATGTGCCGAACCTGTCTAACAGTTCTCATCCCAGCCTGGCACCCAATACATCCGTACCCCTTGCAACATACACTTGATTCGAGGGATCCAGGGTGGATGAGTTGCTTCCAGCCCCCAACTGACCCGGCTACTGCTGAGTGGCGGTGGCCCAACCCTACATACTCGTGGTGGTGGTTGGTGCTGCCATTCTAGTATGGCAGGTGACTACCAAGTGTGAATGGAGCGCCCAACACACCAGGATTCCGTGTCTTTCATGGCGTGAGTGCCGACCCACGGCAGACTATCTAACTATACCATATCCAAGCTTTGGCTTCTCTGGATGGCCACTAAGTAGTAAGCACTGCGCTGCTGGGACGCGACATTGGTCGATAACATCTCAGTTGTCCAGCCAAAACGGGCCTGATAGAATTCGCCATTCAATGCAAAGAATATAGATATCTCGTGATGCGGAATGCACACGGCATAGTACGCACCAGTATGGTATCAACACGTAGGATCAGGCGGTATGAAATTAGTCGAGCATGCCGATTGGTTCAAACTTCACGGTATGACACTGGGAATTCTTCTCGTCGGATGAATGTACGTAAGGATGGATCACAGTCCCATCTCACGTATACTTTTGTTGACATGTCACGGCAGACATATCATATGCAGCCTACGCAAGGGAAAGTAATCCCAGGAACAATCCTGTGCAGAGACTTGAAATTCTCGTAATAGATTGTGATGACACTGGGATAATACGCTAACCATACACTAGGTCACACACTCACGAGTGGCTATCAGGCAAGTCCAGACGCATGCTTTGTCCGCAGCTAGGGCTCCCTCAGACAACGGGTTGATCACGAGGGATGGCCACTGTGGCAGTTTTACTGCGCAGCCCGCACAATGCATTCTTTGCATCTGTACGACCGCATTGCCCACGCTTGGAGTTAGACGGTCCGACGATAGTTCAGATTTCGCCATCGCTGGAGGTAAGGTGCCAGTCGGGCTGGAACCGAAATGTCCTTCTTGACTGGAATGAATCACTTTGAATGTAAAACGACCTGGCCTCGGTAACGTATCGCATGAAATACTCGTTATCAGATGGCCAACAGACTAGACGGCAGGAGGTGGGAACCATATGAAATGAAAGATATACAATATACAATGTGAGTGTGAGGGCACTATGTCACTGTCAAGTTTGCCGTTGGGCGTGTTTGGCATCTAACTGGGGGCAAAGACTATCAGCCCCTGAAACAGTGGCAGCAGGAGTTCTTTCTTTATGTTTCCCAGGCATAAATGCCCATGCCTGGAGGGAAAAGTCATGATAGGAAAAGGAAAAGAATAAACGTGTGGTATGGATCAAAACCACCTGTCCTGCCAACAGCACCATCCAAAACCCGCTCAATGGCGACAGTCTAGGTTGTTGTCAGCGTGGCATGTGTCTGTTCTCAAAATTGGCTAAGCACTTATGAGGGCAGTGCAGATACCCTGTTGGGGTGTATGTGGCCAGGCTGGACGGACAGACCCAGATATGGCGCTGAGCAAGGTGGCGGGTATAAGGTGTCCCCCATATCGCCATAGTAACCGATGATCTGGTACTGATACAGCACTGTGATCCTCTTTCACGGAATCTCAATCCGATGGCCGAGGAATACATAACAACACCAAGGCCCAGGGGAATAAATGTAACCTGCAACAAAGTAATAAGTGCATGGTGGCACGTCAAGTACAGTCGGACTCACACAGGACCCATGTTGCGGTACGACCCTGTACACGATGCTGTGGAAACTGGTACACCCCATATCAGCGGAGAAGGGAAATAATTATACATAGGTTGGAGTAGAAACGTAAAGACGCTGGGAAGATATCACGTTAACGCACACAACAGATGAATTACACAGATGCCAGCATTCTGCGGGGTGTTGGGGCGCGGCTAAAGAAGAAAGAATACAAAGGTCAAAAAGATCAAAGCTTGTGCTTGATCTCTTTGCGTGCGACCATTCCGAAGCGAACGGAAGGTACGCCACTGCTAAACATGCGTGCTTGAACATAACTCTCACGAAGGTTAAGGGCATCAGGATTGTTTTTCTCCGCGAGGCCAGCTTTGATTAGAGACTTTATGGACAGAACAGAGGATGGATGGAGCATGTCCAGCTCGTCGAGTAAGTGTTGTCGAACAGCAGCGTGGAAAGATTCCGAGGACTGCGAGGGGAAGATTTTGCTGCATGCTGCGTCAGGAATACGTAGTTGAATACAAAATAAACATCTCACTTGACAAAACCGCACTCCAGTAATTCCTTGGCGGTCTTTTTCTTGTTGAAAAGTAGTACTTCGTTGGCGGCTGCAAGGCCCACTGGACGCTGTATGAGCGTCGAACAGGAAGGGAAACCTCCCCAAACTCACTTCGGTTCACAAAATTCACACTCGCCCCGCCTTCCACGGCAATACCTTGGAAACAAATGATTAACGCAGACCAAGGAAAGGAAGTGTACCTACCCAGAAACGGGAAACCGACGTATAGCCAGACCTCCGGCACTGCATATATGAAGTCAAAATTGCCTAAGAAAGCTGGCCGTGCGATTCAGCATGCAGTATACATCCAGTACTATCCCACATGCCTGCAGCTATGCCTTCAATTATCATAAGCAACGCAAAACTTTCCACTGAATGACATGATAATTGCTTACCCATCACTGGACCGTTAAGAGCAGCCACCAGGACCTTGCTATGAGTGTAAAGCTGGAGGATACCCTAGTTAAGCGGCCCAGTAATGTCTGGCTTGTGCATATAACACCCACCGCCTGTGTACAATCAGTATTGGCGGAAACGACCCGGTCACGCAGTTGATCCCGGATGGTCGGCTGGACAGGTCTTTCCTCGGTTTTCACGTTGGTACCACTACGTACAGATGAACACTTTCCGCCGAGCCCGCTAACATAGGGAAACCACTCACGCGCAAAACCAGCTACCATTAGCTACGTGGAATCCGGTTACTTCATGGATATAGCACGATGCCACTTTACGCACCTTGCCAGACTGTGACGACGACATCATCTCTTTTGTCGATTTCCCTAAGCGAATTGGCGAAGTCGTCGTAGTCTAAAAGAATACATGCAATAATGGGGTGACTAGCTGCGGACGGAACACGAGCAACCAACCCTCCGGAGACAACGCATTCAAGCGCTGTGGTTCATCCAATGTGATCGTTGCAATACCTTGTGACACATCAATCGTGATTTTGCTCTGGCCCATCTTCTAAAGCAAGGGTATAAGGAGTTTTCAAACAAAGTGTCTCAGGAAACACGACGATGGCCAGCGCTTCGGTTACAAGTAGAATGCCGAGACCGGTTATTGCTACCGAAACACATACACATATGTTGATACTTTTTGAGTACAGCCTATCATCGATACAGTACATATGTAGCACATTTACTCAGATCATAGGAGTCAGGCATAAAGCGCATTCAGACGCATGTCAATATACGACGCCGCTGTGACCGGTTCATATTTCTTTGGCCGTTCTGCGCTCCAACAGCCTGGCAAGCAATCAACAACCACATTCACATCGGCACCCATGAACTGTGGCACGTCATTTGTATGGGTAGCAGGTTATTTCAGCTCCGAGAGACAAGACACAATAGCGGACACGCACGAATGGGATTGAGTATCTCTCTTTGACCATACCAGTCCCATCATCGGATGGTGCACGCACGCGGTGCAGGGTGGACTTGAGAGTATCTACAGGAAGGTGCACTTAGGTTGTGATCAGTTTCCCGGGTGGTTCATTAGACGCACCGTTTGACCATCGCATCAATAGATCGCCGACATTGAACACAAGTGAGCCAGGCATGGGCGGAACAGGTACGAACTGGCCAGAACCATGGGGACTCTCAACCTCAAGGCCACTTACGTCATCTTGGAATAGTATTGTCGCCGTGCCGAAGTCCTAATAGTCCAATTATTCTTCAGCTACGATGATATTAGAACAATATATATATTTACCGTGTGTGCCTTTGCCCGACCTTTCTCTCCGCGAGCGAAAACGTCTGCGGAAGCTGCTGGATAATGCAACAGCCTGAGCTGGTTGTCCCCGTCCTGATGATAGCTTGCAAGGAAGTCCGCCGGGAGGCTGAGTCCCAGTGAAAGCGCTTTCAAAAGCTTCTCCATTTGGAAGGATCTACAAGAATAGTAGAAGGAGAGCGCTGCTTCCCGGAAACCCGGAAGCTGGCCTTCAGGGAGCCAGATGTTCTCGAGGTGGGGGCTGTCTGTCCTCCCGAGATCAAACGACTCTTTGAAGTCTGGCATACGCTCGCGGATCGAAGCGATCTCTTTCTCGTCAAAGACCTGCAGCACGGCCGCATACATGAGCCCTGCACGTCTAGACTGGCTTGTGACATGGTTACCATCTGCGATATTTGTTCAACCCCTATCTGAGAAAGATGTTAGTAAGGATTGTCGAGGAAACAGACCAACGTACCCCGCTATAGCCTCGGTGCTTCCATCCCTCCTTCGGATGAGGTGCCAGCTGCTTGATTTCCAAGGGAAGATTGAAGAACTTCCGGCACTGTGTATGAACTGACAGTCAAAGACGGCTTTCCCTGTCGTACCTAAGGATTTGACGCACCCAAGTAAACACCTCGTCTACCCGGGCTTGCGTGATGCCCGTATTGATAAGATATGCAAAGCCGACACCTCGACATGCTTCTACGAGTTTATTGCCGATCTTCAGGGCCTCCTAAGGAGTGAATGCAATTGCGCACCCAGTGAGTCGCCCAGCGATCTGACGGATGAATGGAACTAATCGGATCGCTTGGGTCTACTTACGGAAGAGGTTCCATCTCCGAAGTCTGCAAAATCGATGACAGGGAGAGGTAGATCGCTGTTCCTGCCTTCCATTTAGTTACCAGATGACAGCTGTAACCCACTTGGACCAGAACAAACTCTGAGCGCTTATAACCATCACTACCTCCCAGTCACTGGCAGCGGTGCACACGCGTACCAAAACGAGTAATCCGAGATGTCAGAGATCTATCCGATCGTGGCCGTGGCACGCTCACAACTTCATCAGCAAAAGTGGCCGAATCTCAATAGCTCCGTATGTCTAGCAAGGCCTTGCTAGACATTGCACTGGCTCGCTCAGATCTTACACCTTGCTAGGACTTGCTAGCTCTTCGTTCCCTTGCCAGCTCATACCAGTGCTAGTACTATCCATACCACATGTATTCATTGATTAGTATAGAATACACACTAATACTAGTAACATATGGCAACTCGAAAGCGTACGACAGCAAATGTAAGTGAAGTCCAGAACGTACGAAAACATCAACAACGAAGCTCGAAAGCACGCGAAAGAAAACGAGGCGCGATCGAGGACGTATCTCTTTAGAAACCGTTTGCTTTCTTGGTGCGAGCAGGAGCGGAGCCCTTCTTTGTAGGGTCGCTGGGGACCGGGAGGAGAGCCGGGACGGACGTAGCTACTTCGTTGTCCGATGGTCAAGGCGAAAGATCGGAGTCTGCTGTAGGAGCAACGTTAATGATGCTTGAGTGCGACATAGATGCATGCGGGCTTGACATCGAGGCCTCGGGTTCAAGTGATGGGGTTGCGACCTCAGTCCCCTCTGCGGCACGACGTTCGAGTCTGGAAGGACGTTTGGTCTTCTCTTGACAGCTTGCACGCTGGGCGTGAATGACTGCCACATCGTCTTCGGAGTCTGGCTCCTCACGAAGTAGATGCCCTTTCGAAAAGGCTCTCCTGATAATAGTCAAATATACAGGTTAAGCCATTGTTGAGCACGTACGAGTTTCACCACGCGAGCATCTAACGGGTCCACTTATCCTTGTCGTCAAACATCTCAATGATATACCCCGCCATCTCACTCAAATTCATCTGGGTACCGTGCTCAAAGTAAAATACAGCTGCCAAATGTGATTAGTTAGCGAATTCAATCAAGACGGATATGTACAACCACATGGACATAAGTGATAATTCCTGGAGTGACTTCCATAATGCCCCATGCACGATTCTTCGATAGCTTTGATGTATTGGAAAATATGGCATCCGTAGCCGCGGCAGACAGATCAATGAATAGGTGGGTATAAAACTGGTAAAACCTCTGTTAGCACCAGATCAGATTGCCGATGGAAACATACCCGAAAAGCTGCACAGCTGCAGAACAGTCCTTTCATTTTGTCGTCGGGTCCATATACACCATCCTCGTAGAAGCACGTCAGCTGATGGAGCCTTCTTGACGAGCCGAGATTGTCCTGAAATGAGTAAGCTGATTTAGTGAGCGAAAATATTACTTGCAAGTCAGGGTCTTCGTCAAATGACGCGAGCTTTCTCCAGGGGCAAAGCATTCGCACAATTTGTGGATGATTAAACCTGCGCATGGACTTGTTTCCGTCTTGGGAATGGGAGGTTGGAGCGGCGCACGGTCGGGCATGATGTAGGCGAGACCTGTATCCTTGACTGACCCGGAGGTCAGTCAAACGTTGGCTCATTCCCTTTGTTATATGGGATAGAAGTTAATTGAAATAGGTTATGAGTACATAAGGACTTACCCAGCTGCATATATTTTCCAGTTCTTGGGAATCCAATCCTGTAGTTCAATTCTTCTTCCAATCCGAGCGCATGTGTCAACATCCCATGATAGAATTGAACTTGTAGCGGGATCTCCTCCGGCTCCCTGTCGAGTCAGTGCTTGTTAGTGATACGCTCACTCGCCTATTAGGTAGTAGCAGTACTTGTCAAGTTCATCCTCCCGACCTGAGTCCATCTTGAGCCAAACACTGATTGCAGTTTATCGGGGTGTATTTGTACCTGAGGATGTGGATGCTTCAGTGAGAGCAAGATCCATGGATGTTGGGGACGTGATGGATGACGTACAAGGACGGTGGGGGTAGGGATTAAGGAGATGAGATGGGATGAAGTCAGGAGATAATGCTGAGACTGAAATTCTCGGGTTGTGACGATAGATGAAAAAAAAGCGCGAAGTCCCTCATGACCTATGATTATCTCCCAAGTTTGATCCTTATTCCACGTATGTATATACTGTTCAAGTCCTACATCATGTCACTTTGTGTCTCGATTCTTGATGTTCTCCATCTGGCTTTATATTGTATTACATTGTATTACATTGATTATACCGTCAGGGACTGGTGCTGCTATGGAATTGAAGTAGTACACAATGAAATGTGTGAGTTTCGTGCCAGTGCCTGGTAGGCTCTTCTTCGGTCTGGTGCGGGTGCGACACTCTTGCTAGGCCATGCAAGCCTTACCAAAGCGTTGCTAAGTTCTACTAGATCTAAGACGACCTCGCAAGCCCTAGCTACGTGCTGCCAGAATCGCCCGTTGTTCCCACGAGGCTTGCCAGGTCGTACTAGATTTGTGCACTTTTGCTGGTGTTGAGGTACCCCGTTGCCCATCTGGACGTCTGAACCTATAACTTATGGAACTCGAACACGCACACAATGGGTATCAAGTAGGACTCTAGAGACAAACGAATAGCACGGAACTAGTGCTGTACATGGTCAGTGACGCGGAAGCATGGTACATATATCTGTACAGATTATACAGGGCACCTCCTAACAGTCTGTACCTCATCAACACAGCCAGCACTTATTCCTGTGCCCATAGATCGAGCACCCGCTTCGCAGCATGTCCCAGCATGTTCTCTCTGCCGAGACCTTGGTTGTTCCCCGACAGATCTTCTAGAACAGGTCTTGTCACTTCCTTGACAATGTCCAAATGTTCGCCAGATGGCTGCTTTGACAATTGACCCAATAGAGAACATATGTTAACGCGGACTTCGACAGGACACGAGGGTAAAGCGGAATGAGGGCTGGTAGACCCATCGGAGCTGTTCCGGAGGACCAATACAAGTTGATCAAGAGCACGACGTTGTGGGGACCGATGTTGCATGGCTGGAGAAGATACCGGAGACGCAGTTTCGCTGCACACAGAGGGTGTGGTCGACATAGCTACAGAGCTCGGCACACGCGCTGTAGCCTCGATTGGCAAAGGTGAGACAACAGCACGCAGCACAAGTGGGCCTGTGAGTTGCGTCATTCAAATAGCTACGTACATCGATCGATTCCCACATACCTCCTTCGCGCTGCGTGCTTAGTAGACTGAGGGCTACAACAGCCTCATTGACAAGGATCGGATATTTTAGACTTCTCCCTAACAGTGCAGTGAGTGCTTCCACGCACGACGCGGAACACAGCGCTGCAATTGCTCTGTCTCGTTTCCGCTGCCGAGCTTGATTGTCCTCGATACTCCGGGACTCACTTGCAGGGTCACTGGACCAGATTGACTTTACCAGGTTTACGATAACCCGCGTCCCTTCGCTCTTGATGGCAACTTTGTCAGACCGTTTGACAAGAGAGAGAATCTGTGCAAGTCCGGTGGGAGGAGGATTGTCCACATCAATCGGTAGAAGGACTTTGAAGGAATTATCGACTAATGGGAAGGAAAGAACGATCAATCATCCTGCTCGCCTGAATGTATTGTTCGCTTACGGCTGCCATTGCACAGGTGTTTGACGACCCCAATTGCATTCATTTGGACAACGTCCGCCATAGCGTCACTTCGCTCATCCCAAATGCCACTAAAGAGGATACGCTCGATCACTCCAGCTCTGCTCAGGGCAGCGCGGTTGGTGGGAGAATTACTAGAGGATTGTGAGAGGTGTTTTAATAGGCCAATGACACCATGTTTGAGTTTGATATCTGTGGACGGGGAGAGTAATACTTCTGAAGACAGGAGCTGGGCAATGTTGTATGGAGGAGAAAGCAAGACAGTCGAATGAACCTCTGCGCGTGAGTCGCTCATTAGGCACTTCGGACGTCTGTAAATAGACAAAAATACCTCGTCTCATGACATTTCCAAGCGAGAGACTTGCGCAGATAACTAAGTCATCCCTCGTGTTCCCATACTTGCCTCCGGCTACGAATGTGCGTATCCAGTTCACCATACGAGAGATAAATGCTCCACCGGGTTTGGTCTGGTCTGATGTGTCGATTAAGACGTCGACGTTTTTGTCCTCCCCGGCCATTTCTACCACAGCTTTTATAACGGCAGCCTTACAATCGTCAAAAGCCTTTTCTTGGTTCCGAACATCTGCCGGATCGAAACTTGCTTCATGTTGCACATACCACAGCGGTGCATAGTTTCCTTGTTCGATAAAGTCGAGCATCATAGAGAGGCAGGGGATGTTCTGGTGTTCTGCGGGGAACTGAAATCCACGAGCAAGCGACAGGCGAATATCTTCGACATCCAGGGCAAGAGATTCGAGTTGAGAACAACACTCTGACAGTAGTTCGAAGTCCGTCTGGAGGAGACCTGTTCGCAGGTGTGATGGCTGTGCGAAGTTTGGAGGTGGGGGAGCAGTCAAGAGTGGAGGGGTGAAGGCGATCAGCGGTTGAACAAGGTAAGGCAAGACCTGAGGATCGAAAAGAGGGTGTGCTGTGTATTGTATTTGTCGTCATTCCCTGCAACAAGTAAAATGGGGCTCACCATCGTCCCTGAGTTCCGTGATAAGCCTCCACGCCCAGTTTAACAGGGCAGCACGAATGGTCCATGACTCTGCTGTGCGTGCTGGCGTTTCGCTGACCCCAGAAGAACTAGCCGGGAATAGGCTCGTCGTGCTTCTCATCCACGAGCTCACAGGATACAAAGCGGACGACAATCGCACGAGCGTCATGGCGACTTCTAGTGATATTAATCTGAACTTCACAGGATCTAAGAGTGGGATCAATCTTGATGATGCAACGCCGAAAAAGGGCAATACCATAACCAAGAGATGTATTCAACAGCACACCAATCGCGGTTTTGATGACTTGTAAATGCAGGATAGATAATGGGAATGGATTTGCTGGGGGGCCGGTAGAGACAAATTCTGAATAACCTTCTAGTAGTGATACTACCGCCTGGGGGAAACCAGCCTCCAGAAGATTTGCTCTATTCTGGTCTAATATTTCCACGGAACATCAGCTGTGTGGCTCGTTGATGGAAAGGATACGGGCTTGCCATGTTCGACACATATGTTGGCACCTACGCGAAGAATTTCCAGCACGGCGGGTGAGTGTATGTCGTCAGGTGTGGGCGCGCCATTCAATGCAGTTGCCAAAAGTGAGGTAAGGTCCTGTGGTAGAGTCGTAGCTCCCAGTCGTGTGTGATAGTCCTCTGGCCAACCCTGTTACGTTGGAGAGTCAAGACAGCGATTGATTTGACTAACCAGGACCATGTCTCGTCCTCAGGAGGTTGGCTAACTCCCTTGCAAAGACCTCTAGTTCATGCCACCCATCGCTATGGTCATTCTTTGAGAGCTGCACCGAAAGTTCGGAGAGTTTTAACGCGCATTCCGTGCAATTTATGGTCGTCGGAGCATCCATGTGGTGCAGACCCGCCGACTGCAATGTTGTCGGTAGAGAAGTGGCGTTCAGTAGTAGAATGGGCCGTGAAGATTAACAGATAAAGACGGGGATGGCAAGTTCTTGAACGAATGCCTAACATGTAACGACTCTGATATTATCCGATAGATATCGGTGGTGGCTGTGCTACAGTGAGCAGTATACTGGGAACACCGCGCATATTAGCTTGCGTTCAAGTTCATATACCGACTTTGGTTGAATGTTGTGTTCCTGGACAGGGGTCCAGCAGATCCACTCAATCGCTAGTTTCGCCCATTATATACGGGTAGCGAACCTGCGTTGAATCCACAGAATTACTAGACTCGCGTCTCGAGGTGATATTTTTTGTAGATCCGTGCATTCCGCAGTCAGCCGATAACTACTAAGACAACGATGAAACTTTTATACATTATAAAAATTTTAAACTTTGGGCATGTTCAAACCACCAGTAGCCATGTACTCACCCAGCTTTGACCTGGAGATCTCAAGATAAGATAAGATCGACATAGCCACCTGACTCTGATCGCTGGGAGCCTCTCTGATCAGCTACTTGACGCGAACCTGTCATACACTCCCCAAGTCCTGCGCCATGGCGGGAAAGCGAAACAAGGGAAAGAAAGCACCAGCACCAGTAGCACAAGCGCCACCCATCCCTGTTCAGCAAGATGAACAGCTTATGAACGACCTCTTTGCTGAGCTTGATTCCAGGGACCAGTCAGTACAACAAGAAGGGTCCGTGGAAGAGCAACAAGGGACACATTCTGTAGACGAGATCGAGTCGGCCCCTAAAAAGAAGGACTCCAAGGCCCGACACTTGGCAAGGCAGGCGAGTCAACCAGCCCGGCAGTAGTAACTTGACTGAATTTAACTGTCTCGTTGGTCGTAGGCCAGGAAAGCGGCTACACTGGCGCAACACTTTACCCCCTCTAATCCTGAAGTGGATGCTGAGTTAGAAAGGGAAGCTAAACAAGAAACGGCTTCCATAAAACGTATATGTGATGAACTAGGCGTCCAAGTATACGAAGTAGGCGTTATCCCTCTTCGCTTTCGGGTAGTTCCACATAGTGTGTTCCATTTCACAGATAAACCCAGATGGCCACTGTCTATTTTCCGCTATCGCGGATCAGCTCGTCATTCTCGACATCCTATCATCCAACCAAGCGAATTATGCCGTAGTACGGGCTGTCGCAGCTGAATACATGTTCCGACATCCTGACGATTTCCTACCATTCCTACCATCTATTTCTGGCGAAGATGGGGTAGGGGCAACTGAAGATACTGGACTGATGACTTTAAGGCAGTTCGAGCAATATTGTTCGTCGATAAGGAATACGAGTGCATGGGGTGGTGAACCTGAAATACGTGCGCTCAGTAGAGCGTACAGCGTCCCTATCCTGGTCATACAGGGTGGAAATCCAGCGGTGGTGGTGCATAGTCTGGACGGTGTACCTCTCGACCCAATGGACCGTCACGCCAAGGTAGCTCGTATTAGCTTTCATCGTCGAAAATACGGGCTTGGTGAAGTAGGTGTCTTCGATAGCGTCATTCCTCCGCCTCACTCACTACTCTGCAGCATTATAATTCTTTGCGGCCGAAGAGCACTTTCACCGCAGTAACGGACAAAATCCAGTCAATCCTTAGTTGACAAGTTTACATTTTACCTACATATGTGTATTACAGCCGTAGTACCTGGTATATATCCCAAGATGTACATTCCCTCAAAGAAGTAAGTCATCCAACTCAACGTTTCCCGCTCTGCTACTGCCGATTGGCTGTGGCTTATCCGCCAGGTAACCACTGAAAGCACCGTCAAGATTTGCGTATGGATCGCCTGCCTTATCCGGCACCTCATCTTCGCCATCTTCATCTGTTTCTGCATCCCCACTGACGTCCCGGCCCCTCTTCTCTGGGACTGCATCACTGTCACGCAATAAATCACCATCACCCGCCACGTCTACGGATGGAATGGGAGGGGTCGGTTTTGACGGACCAGCAGGGGCAGTAAGGGTAGGTTCGACTGGTCCCGGTCCTGATACTGCGACGGTCGTTGGGGGTAAATGTGGCCGTGAAAGTGGCACGAGGACAGCCCTAGAAGCAGGGTTCAGAGCAGGCGTATCCACCAAAGCCCTTCCCGCAGCATTGCGGATAAATGTCTATGGTACTATCCCTTGAATAATTCATTACGACTGATTCCTCATCAATACTGACCTCGGGATTCTTGTGGTAGATACTTCCTAGAGTTCCAGCGTGGAGAAGTAGCTGATCAAGTGCACCGCGATCCATCCGGTCCGCATCGGTCGTTATCGCAGGCTTTTCTGCGAGAACAATCTCTTGAGCCAAAGCTGGGTTCATAGCTAGCATCCTCCAATACATGAATCCGCGGTCTCGTAAATCTGGATTGTCGACTTCCTCTGTTGCCCATTTCAGGACTTTGTGAACCAATGCCTTAGCTGTTTCCGAGGACGACTTGAAGATGAACAGTTTAACTACTGCAGTAAGAAGTGCAAGTTGAACCTAAGGAATGTCAGAATGAAAGTGTAACCGTGAGTCGCGAGCTTACGAACCTCGGTTGGTTCGTCCAAGAAGTTATAAACTAAGTCATCAAGCAATTCGTCTGCATTGTCGATCCTGTCTGCATATTGACCCAATATCCACATCATTGCTGCCTTTGCCTCAGATTCGTCCAAGATATCGAGGTTTTCGCATAGCGTCGGAATAATGCCTTCATATTTTCCAGGGTATCTTCGGAAGATATCCCTTATGACAATAACTGCCTCTTGGACGACATAAGTAACTTTGGTATCGATGAGAGTCAGCAACGATTGGATGCAACTGTCAGCTGCCGCCTCCACTTTGATTGCTAGTCTACCTATGGAGCGCACGGATTTACGGACGAAGTCAATGTCCACCTCCGAAGCATACCTATCGCAAAAGTCGAGGGTCAGACTCCTACTTACACGAACACAAGAAGGTATTGAAGTATACATACTCCTCAAATTCAGCGAGCACTTCCCTAGCATTTTCTTCTCGTGCGAGACGATACATAATTTCCAGCTTGGCCAGTTTAACATATATGGGATCATTGTACTTGCAGAAGAAAACCTTGACATCGTTCTTGAGTACTGTCGGTCGCCGTTGAATGATGAGTAAAATATTCCGGAGTGCAACATATTGGACCTCTGGTCCAGACGACAGCAGAGCGACTACTCTGGTGGTTCATATTCCATAACGGGGATTGAAGATAATACTCACCCAGTGGAGGTCCCATCTTTCTACAAATGTATTCGATCAATCGCCTATTCTCCA
The DNA here is from genome assembly GCA_016618355.2 of Astraeus odoratus. NCBI lineage: Eukaryota > Fungi > Basidiomycota > Agaricomycetes > Boletales > Astraeaceae > Astraeus > Astraeus odoratus. The sequence continues at coordinate 5,355 of JADGIP010000052.1, read as the reverse complement.
TGTAATTCATGAGGTAGAGGAGCACTTTGATGGTGGTTAGCACAACTGCGGAATTGGCGTGCTGCAGCTGCACGATGATGCGCTCGGCCATCAATTCCGCCTCTGAATGCTCTTCTGGCACAAAGCGCAGTAAGGAGTCTAGGATGTAGATTTGTCCCCACCTTGATTTCTGGTGGTCAGAACGTATCAGACAGAGGCCAGGGCTACTTACTCCGAGCTCTCACCCAGGGCATGGATGAGCTTATTTGCGATCGTGACGTTGAGCCGAAATATAACACCGTCTTGACGATCCCCGATTTCTGAGAGTGCCGCAATGGCATTAGCAATTACAGTCGCATTGGTATCGAGCATCATATCTCTCAACATCTCGACAAACCCTGCCCTCTCGGCTTTTCGCGGATCCGCAGCGTAAACTTTTGCTACACAAATTGCTGCGGTCTTGCGTACGTACGGGTCTCGGTCTTTCATGCAATGTCGCAATTGGTCGCTTAGGGCTTCTGTCACGACAGGTATTGGAATGTATGCCATTGTCCGTATCGCAAGCGCTCGTATAAGAGGATTCCGGTCATTACAGTCCTTGTGCCATTGGTTAGTGAGCGTTGGAAAGGTCCGCTTTCAATATAATACTACCTGGAGGAAGCTTGGAATGACCATGTGTATCTGGTCTGGCTTCGACCGACCATAACTGACCAAATAGAGGTAGACCACTGCGTGATGATAAATTCGCTAAGCTTAAGGGTGAGTGTCTTAACTTACTCTTCTTGATCTCAAGCAGAGGGGTACTTATGCATTGTATCACATCATGAAAGAGGGGCGACACTGGTCGGTATGTCAATGCTCATGGTGGGATGATCCATAGCACGCCACGCACTGTCATTGCCCATCGTGATATTAGCGACGATTTTCTTCAAGACCGTCTTCCTTTTCTGATATTTCTTGTCTTTGGCTTCTGCGGCTTGCAGCTCAGCCCGAAATTCCTACATGGTACTGTGTGAGGGGCATACAACAAGACCGTATGTGGTAGTAGGGTACCTCGATCTTGCCGCGCTGAAAGAACTTAGCATCTTGCCCGTGTTGCGAGGCCATCCTCCTCGTTACACGCGAACTGTGTGGAAGTCGATGGACGGTACGCCTGGGCACTGGGACAGAAGAACCAAAGGCAATTTATGTAAGTGCATACTACTTACTGGCGGACGCATGTAACATCCAACTTCCTCTTCGGGAGTACCGCATATATGTAATCTATTGCTGCTCAAACAGCGCCCGTTATCCGCCTCCCATGCCCGCACAGAGGACTCGACAACCACCCCCCATTACCTGTGTGCCACGGAGCACCGTGGATCCTCTCTTACACAAAGACGTTGATGGGCTCTTGAAAGACTTGAAATTTGCTTCACGACGCATTCAGACGGCGGGGGTTAGTTTCGTAGACGAGATGCGCATACTGGAAAGACTATACTACAAAAACAAGAATCAGCATCGGTCGGCCCCATTTTTCAAGCGCATGTCAGAAATAAGGCGTTATGGACAGAGGCTGGTTGAGCTGAATGTCTGGGAACGTGCTGAGCTCCTCCGTACGTCATTCTTTGGGTTAACCACCATAGCGGAGTGAGTGGAGACCGCCGCGCATCGTATGCGGACCTAAATCCCGATAGCATAAATCAGAAGGCGACCAAGGGTGCATGGAGTTTTATTCCTGACATTGCCCACGTGTCCTTCGTCCTGGAGAGACTCCAGTCCTGTTCCGTCCTCGTTAACAAGGTATACCATTCTCAACGATAACACAGGCGTATTCTTGACAATTTTAGATGAAAGAACGACTCTCCCAAGCTTACCAGTACGCTTCTGTAATTTTAACGCGTCTCACCGCCAACTCTATCCATAGCCAATTCACACTGGCTATGCAGTCCGGTGCCTTCATTCAACTTATCGTACTCCTTTCAGCGATATCTTCACGCATGTCGGTGCTGCTTTCCGAGCTAGCCCAAGTGTTACCGCTCATCACAACAATATGTGATCGCCTTCTGGCCCTTCATAATGTAGGCAGCGCATTTATGCCAATCCCGTACGCACTGACTGTGCACTCTAGCCGGAGCATCGCTTCAGGCGAAAGTCTTCGCTATCGTTGGATGTCAATCCTGATTCTCTATCCAACAATGCTGACCAAGCCCAGCTTCATTTCGGTGACGGCAACTGTTCGAATTCCAATATCAACGCCGCATATGATGCCTTGCCAATGTTAGATATACGGCCTGCCAATGCTTTGACAAACGGGATAGAGGGTATGAAATACCCGATACTTTACTTCACATGTCTCACTCACGCTGATTCTGCAAAGACGTTGAACGTATAATCATTCCTCCTCCAGAGAAGGTTAAAACGGGACCCACTTATGGGAAAGAGGAACGACACAAGTCTAAGAAGGTCAAAAAGGAAGAGCCAGATGAGATAGACGCTATATTCGGTTTCTAAAGCCGTCGGGAAGGAAACCACGTTTACATTTATTTGCGATGGACAATAGTTATTGTAGGGCACGACATATGGGTTCCTACAGAAGAGATACCAGAACGAACGTAGCTGCGAAACCAGAGAAGATTACGGATGGTGTGAAGCGTCCTGCACTACTGGTCGACGTAGGATACGGGTTGCTATCAGTGCTGGAAGAGCTTGAGCTTGGTGAAGCAGGGGAACTACCAGAGCTCCCTCCGGCGGATGGGGCACTGCTATTCTGGACCGAGGTGATGTCGACCGGCACCTTCAACGGTGTACTACCTGCATTAGCTAGGCTAACGCTTCCATCTGCGTTAAAGGTTTCCGGGTTGACGGCTAAGAACGTCCTCGTGTACCTTATGATTCTCGGTTAGGTCACGTTTTGCGGGCATAATTCACAAGACTTACATGACGTTCTCGGCCACATATTGCTGAGCCCACTCAGGTACCGTAGACATGTCGATGTTGCCTCCCCAGCTGGCAGCCATGGTACTGTTTTGTGTCATCATCTGGGTGTATTGCCACATAGCAGCCATGCCCGAGCTCTGATGAAACGTGTTATAAGGCAAAGAAGGAACAGTGGTCGTAAACGCACGTTAGCGGCCATAGCGGGCATCATACTGGACAAGCTAGCATTGCTTCCCATGGCCGCGTTGGGTGGATTACTGACGGGAAGCCAATCAATTCGCATCGAGTAATAGGAAGTGATCTGGTTTCAACGCACATAATACCAAACATGCCCTTAGGACAATGTCCTGGCGTACCACAGTAAAAGTACGTGCTGTTAGTGTCGTTGACCGTTTGGCGATCTGCCATTTGACCTTAGTAGTAACCCGAGACCTGGACATGGACCACTTACAGACGAAGCTCTTGTTTTGTTCCCCCGAAGTGAAAGGAGCATCCGTGGTCTTATTGCAGATCTGGGTGACATCCTTCATGAGATTTCCATTCCCAACGAGGGAGCTAGGGTAACTTACAGCCAATTGCGATGACTTGGTGACCGTATGGTTGTTGGCATTCCAGATGAAATCGACCGTGTCACCAACCGAGGCGTTGACAACGAATGGCACATAACGGAGAATACCCTGGGTGGGCGCAACGACAACAGTGTGAGTCATTCCACCGCCGGCGGTGCTGACTGCAGACGTCGCGCAAGAGGTCGTCGCTGGTGAAGCCCATGCCGCTGTATACTGGGCGGTGCTCGCCGTCGTTGCGACACTTGCCGTTTGCGCACCCCACGAACCCGTGTATTGAACTGCGCCCGTTGCTGCCCAGACTGTAGAGGAAACGTTCGCCGACGATTGTTCACCTCCGCCTCCCATGCATGGGCAAGCAGCTTCATATGGGGCTGGTACGGCGGTCGCAAGGCCAGCTGCGATGCCGACGAAGATCATGGAGTACATCATGGTAAGGGGAACCCGTTCCCTGGTGATCACAAAGAAGAAAGAAGGGTGGTGGGTGATCGTCCCACCGAGGTAGAGGACTTTAAGTATCCATGCGAATTGCAAATGTCCATCGTCGCGTCCAAAAAAAAAAAAAATGCAAAACCGTTGCCAGTACGCATTGCTCGAACTGTTTTGACCACCAGTGTAACGGGTGTCAAGCCCCTGATTTTCAAATTATTTACCTACTTTTAGGCTTTCGATCATCATCAGCGTCGATAAAATCAAAACAACGAATCTCTATGGTCACCTCGATCGAGTGTCAAGACTCTTATACGTATCCAAATCCTGTCATTGGTATACTAGCCATTTTCCCAAATGCGACGGCCCGAAACATGATTATATCCACTACGAAAGCCGTGGCCATTTGTCATACTCGACTTTAGAGACATTGCCGGTCTCGGCTTCATGACGGGTGTCCTAAAATTAAGGACATACGAAGATTCGACGACTATTGCAGATTCCGCAGCCGTGCTACGGTATTACCCAAGAAATGTGTGTGAGGGAAGAGATGGAGACCCGACGGCCGGTCATGCTTGATTTTCTCCATTAAGTGTAGCCCCTATCACGACGCATGTCATGGCGTCTTCCCATCGCATGACATGCTGTATGTAATCGATCTCGCCATTCTTGCGAAGATAAGGCTGGCTTAACTGTAACTACGGAGCAGGCGCCTACATAACACGATGGCAAACATTCTGCGCATTTCCACGCACATGTTGCCCGCCACGATGATTGCTCGATCACGCATCCCTTCACTTCTGTATGGACAGGCCTCACAGATGGCAATTAGACCTATAAGTACGACTTCGAAGGACAAGTTCAAAGTTGCCGTCGTTGGCGCAGGCCAGTTCTTAACTCATCTGCCGGGACCGACGGTCATGCTCAGATGCCTTCCACAGGTTCTGGCGGGCTCACAGTGGCGAACCAAATTTACCGTAGGTTCAAAAATGCGGGAAAGTCGCTGAACGCCGGGGATATCGTTGTCGTGGATGCATCTCAATACCACTACTACCAGGTAGGTCGTTCTTGACATCTACCACCAGCATCTGCTATAATGTTCTTTCTGCTGCATAACAGCCTGGATGGTAAAGTCCATGTAATGCCTTCCCCGTCCCCATTCACTAAACACTCTGGTTGACAAGGACGTTGGTCGGCGCTGGTCTTAAACCCAAGACGGACTTCCGGAGACCCCTAGCCTCTCTGATTCCATCGTACATCTCACATATTCCGGAAAACGTAGCGGCATTCTCGCCTACGACCTCTTCATTTACGACCTCTTCGGGTCGCGAAATCCAGTACGACGCGTTGGTCGTAGCGGCAGGCCTTAAAATCAACTGGGACGCAATCTCTGGATTGCCCCAAGCCCTGGCCGACCCTAATTCCGGCGTCTCGTCCATTTACTCATTCGATACCTGTGATA
>JADGIP010000051.1:0-57409 GCA_016618355.2 Astraeus odoratus | reverse complement strand
TGACTAGTCAAACACAAGTGAATATCTTCGATCCTGTTCATGATACTGTCAGAAAAAACCTTGAGGAGCGGTACGTAATCGATGCTAGTTCTGATAACTTCCACTGATGGATGGTTCAGTATCTCAGAATATTCGACTACACGGTGGTGTCATTTGTTCGTGGGCACATGGAACGTGAACGGTCGGGTACACGAACCATACCTCTTATACGATGCAGAGTCTGATCCAATTTCGTTGGCTGTAGCCACCCTCTGAAAGTCTTCGGCCTTGGCTTTTCCCCCGAGATGGTACGTCATTGCACCGTGTTGATGACAGTTATCTTACCTGACTGTTGCTGAAGGCTTCCCCGAGTAAAACTTTCTAACTACATGGATTGGAACTCGTTTTGATGGTTCCAACAGACCTGACATATTCGTTCTCGGGTTTCAAGAGATTGTCCCTCTCAACCCTCAGCAGATAGTACAAGCCGATCCAGAGAAAAAGTTTGTCCTTCACATGGCAAAAAATATATTGCATCGTTAACACTCACGTTCTTCGCAGGCGCATCTGGGAACTCAAGCTTATGGAAGCTATCAACGGGCAGCCATACAGATCATGTGATTACGTTGTTCTACGCAGCGAACAAGTATGCATGCAGAAGATATTGTACGATTTGATTCGTTGACCAGTCTCTCTTCTAGCTAGTTGGAACCGCGCTATTCGTCATCGTGAAGTCGGAATTGACGGCTGTCATTAGAAATGTAGAAGGGTCGTCAAAGAAGGTGAACATGCTCTTCCAACCACCTGCTTAGCGCAATATTGATTTCGTTTGGTAGACTGGATTACGTGGAATGTCAGGTAACAAAGGGGGAATTGGCGTGCGGTTGGATTACCATGACACAAGCTTCTGCTTCATTACGGCTCATTTGGCTGCTGGTCACTCGAATATGGACGAGCGCAACGCAGATTATCAGACCATTGCAAAAGGACTTCACTTTCTCAAAGGGAAATCCATTGCTAGCCACGAGTAAGCGGACATTACCTCCAGGGATATCATAAATTGACGTGACACCCAGTAATGTTATATGGCTGGCTGACACGAACTATCGGATAGACCTTAGCAACGAGGAAGTCAGAGATTTAGCGGAGCAGGGAGAGTACGATGCATTGGTCGCTGCTGATCAGGTTTGTTATAAGTCTCGGTTCAGTGGAGAGGTTCACTGAAGTGTGGGTAAGCTCAAGCAAGCTATGGACGATCGCGAGGCATTTGCAGGCTACGAGGAAGGGCCGCTGCTATTCCCACCGACTTATAAATATGATGTCGGTACAGACAATTATGACACCAGCGAAAAAATGCGAATACCTGCTTGGACTGGTACGCAACAGGCTATTCACAGATGTCACCCGACTGACTACCAAATTTCTAGATAGAGTTCTGTTCAAAGGGAAGTTGGATCTGGCCGTTTACTCTCGAGCTGAGCTCAAAGGCTCGGACCACCGACCAGGTAGGCTCATGTTGGACACGTATAAGCGACTTGTTAAGTGGGCCTTTAAGTCTTTGGACTCTTCCGGACTCAAGTACGGATTGTGGACGCCATTAAGAAGGTAGCGCTCTCCCGCTTGCTACTGGAAACCGTATTGGCGGCAGCACCTGGGGAAAAATTAGACGACAAGATCGCCTCACTGGTGCTTCCCAGTCAGATAGTAGATTGTATGGGTGATCATAATCTTCATTCTATACTGTGAACTCATCGCCACATCCAGTACCCCCACCAAGTTCTGATGAATGCTCTTGGTGGGAAAAACTAGGTGAATCCCGTTCGTCATGGAACAATGTTGGGGTCCGTGTTTAACAATGCATTGGCTAGAAACATGCAACGGCCGATTAGTGATATCACCGGTTTACTTAGAACACTCATCAAATCCATTCGACTCGCCAGGAAATTCGCCTTTATCTTCTCCACCATCATCTGACGAAGAGTTATACTCACGTGCTGCTGATTTATCAGCGTTACCATCTCCCATGACACCTATGCCAGCAAGTGATAGAGGTCCTGCAAGTACCGATTACTTATAGAATCCCTCGCAGACATGATTCTGGCATTCAGGACGATACCGGTGCAATCAGAGTATTAGTAGAGTACAAGCAGTAGAGATACCAGGAGAACAACGTTACATCGGCTAAATCAGACCCTGCTTCTTCAAGTCCTCGTACATCTTCCGATTGTATACGTTACCCTCGTCGTCCTCTAGCTCTTCCATCGTCTCCTGCTCGAAGATTTCTTTCCGACCTTCTTGCTTTAGTTTTTCGGCAACTGCAGGTCACTTAGTCGCAGTAAAGAGAACCCTGATGGAGGTACGTACGAGCAAGTGCATCCTCTATGCGAGTAATCTCGTGGAAATGTTTTGTGTTCGGCAAACCCAATGCACGCATTCCGAAGGCGTGTCGAGGTTCCTAACCGACGCATTAACTTCTTCAAGACCAAAACCAGTTAAAGATGAGCACCACTCACCTGGAAATGTCGCTCGAAGTTTTTCCTAAGTCAAAATGTGAGTGCTCCCGATGTAACCAAAGCTGAAGAATCCTAACCTTCCCATGTACACGTGGTCCGAACAGATCTCACATTTATACTCCACACCAAGTCCATGAAGCTTGTATAACCAATAAGGTATTGGTTTACCATCCCAGCCGAGAGGGAGTTTGAGGGGATTGTATATCCTTTCCTCTTCTTCTTCTTCTTCGGCCCCACCGTTCTCCGCCGTAGGTGGGGGTGGAGCAACTGGTTTCGACCTTTCGAGTAGCTCCTGCTCGCGCTCTCTTGCAGTTAACGAGAAGCGGCGTTCGACGTTCGCTTTAGTATCATTGACAGTAGACGCGAGTTCGACAAGTAAGGAAGCGGCGAGATAGGTCAGCCTAGCTGCATTCCGGAGCCCAGTCTGGGAAGATGCAGCACCATTTGCAGTGTGATGAGTAGGGATGCCATTGGGATTGTGAGGAGGCTCGTCAGATGCAGCCTGTTTGGCGACCGCTTTGACGTGTTTTTTCGACGTTAGATGGGCATCATAAACCGTCTGTTTGGAGTAGGCTTTTTGACCTAGTAAGAAGTAGGTAAACATGATTAATAACCCAGAATAATATAATGGCGCACATGCAGAGCACCATATGCCACCGTTTTCCGTCGCGTCAGCGGCTCGTTTTGCAGATTGATCATTCTGCCAATCTTCATCAAGCTCTCCCGCCTCCCACTTCTTCTCGAATTCAGCCTCCTGCTGTCGGTGCATCGAGTCGACATCAACAAGAGGTTGCGTTTTCTTCAAGAACGACAAGAGGTAATCGTGAAGACTTTGAACGTATCTAAGGGCCAGCTGAACAGAACGCCAATGGGAGGTGTTATGTGCTTACGACTCGTATTCCTTGGTGCGGAGGGTCTCTTTTGGAAGTTCTCCGTGAAGCTTGCCCTCTGGCACGGCCAGTAGAACATCAAGATATTGCAAATATGACAGTCGTTTTGCAATGTTCTTTAGGTTATTGTATGAAGTATGGCTTGCATACAGATCGAGGTATTTGCCATACGCTTCTTCACCGGAGAACATGAGCCCGATAGCTGGATGAACCAGTGGTTAGTGGGAATTAGTAACATGTCCGGAGAGCATACGGTCTTCCTCTTCATACTCCTCCTCATCTACGCCATCCTGATTCCCTTCTTCTAGGAGAGCAGCAAGCTCCAGGTCAAAGCCGCCTGCTGCAACATCAGGATACTTGTTGTAGTGGTCCTGAATCTTCACCAACCGCGCGTAGAACTCGGAAAGGTCACTTGGATGTGTTGGAGCAGTCAGGGCGTCTATCTCTGCCTTCCTGGTATCTTCGTCTTCGTATTGGCCTTTGAGGGTAGCTATACGGGAGGAAATGCGGTTGAGGACTTGGGCAGCTTTGTGTTCCGTCTGCAGCCTGGTCTCGTGAGTTGGTTGGTTCCTGGCCAGCAAGGAATACAACACAGTCTCATAGCGCTCGATCTCCTCGTGAGCTTGCCGCTGTGTTTCAAGGATAGAGTCCATGACAGACTTGGATGTTGTCGAGCTTGCTGCAGACAGAACAAATTTCGAACTCCGAAGCGCTCTTGTTTTCTGACTGCTACTTCGAACTTGACAAACGAAAATGGCCGGCATAAATCCAGGAGACGAGGCGAGCATTCCGCTACGACAACTGTTCTGCCCCAGACACTCATGCCACCGTCCAGAAACTTGTCTTTGAATCGTCGGAGGCCATCTCTGTCGTCTCTACTTTCGACGACCTCAATCTAAAGGAGGATTTGCTCCGTGGCATTTACGCCTACAGTAAGTCGCAGCGTCGCGCGGTTCGCATGCCCTGAGTCACTTCTTCCACAGACTTCGAGAAGCCCTCTGCCATTCAACAGCGTGCCATATTACCCATCACCCAAGGGCGCGACGTCATTGCCCAGGCCCAATCTGGTACCGGTAAAACAGCTACGTTCTCGATATCCATCCTCCAGTCCATCGATGTTTCGCTTCGCGAGACGCAAGCGTTGGTTCTTTCCCCCACAAGAGAACTCGCCACCCAAATTCAGTCTGTCGTCCTCGCCATAGGCGACTACATGAACGTCCAATGTCATGCTTGCATCGGTGGTACGTCGATAGGGGAGGATATTAGAAAACTGGAGTACGGTCAACACGTCGTGTCCGGCACACCAGGTCGCGTCTTCGACATGATTCGCCGAAGAGCACTTCGGACACGAAACATCAAAATGCTAGTCCTTGATGAAGCGGATGAGCTGCTGAACAAAGGGTTTAAGGACCAGATCTACGACGTGTACAGGTACCTCCCTCCTGCAACTCAAGTTGTGTTGTTGAGTGCTACCTTACCCTATGACGTGCTGGAGATGACGACCAAGTTCATGACGGACCCTGTTCGCATCCTGGTCAAGCGTGATGAATTGACGCTCGAGGGAATCAAGCAATTCTTCGTGGCTGTAGAAAAGGAGGACTGGAAGTTCGACACGTTATGCGACCTGTACGATACTCTTACGATCACGCAAGCCGTCATCTTTTGCAATACACGCCGAAAGGTTCGCTCGCACCGTACGGTATAACTCTCAGACCGTGCTGACCTTGCTTGCAGGTGGACTGGCTAACTGAAAAGATGAGGGCAGCCAACTTCACTGTGTCCTCCATGCATGGAGAAATGGTGCAAAAAGAGCGGGATGCAATTATGGCTGAATTCCGCGGCGGTACTTCGTAAGTCTCTAAACCCTAGGTGGACGAGGTCATGGTTTATTTCCACTGCAGGCGTGTGCTTATTACAACGGATGTGTGGGCCCGAGGAATCGATGTTCAACAGGTGTCACTCGTCATTAACTACGACCTACCAGCGTACGAGCCTTAGTTGCCCCTAGCTTCCAACTTACTCATCTGTCATCCAGGAATCGTGAGAACTACATCCATCGTATCGGTCGGTCAGGACGCTTTGGCAGGAAGGGTGTCGCTATCAATGTACGTTGGACCTTCCTGTTCCCGTTACGTCAGTCTGACAGCATATAGTTCGTCACTGTGGATGACGTTCGGATCCTCCGTGATATTGGTGAGTCGCCCCTACGTGTTTTCTGCACCCACCCGCTCACCACCATTATAGAGCAATTCTATAGCACTCAGATTGTAAGTCAACCATGTAATTGTATTGGAGCTATTGATTGACGCTCACGACGCAATAGGATGAAATGCCTGTTAATGCTGCGGAGCTCATCTAGGTATTGTTTAGTGATTCTTGGGAAAGTATCATATGTTGGTGATCCAGCCGATGCTGTATCGTACATTCTTCCGGTATACGGTATATACTGTTGTTGTTACCTTTATTGCGATCGAATTTATTAGGCGCTGATGATATGTGGACATCGGAATTTGCACTCTTCAACGGAAACAGTCGACAGTGGTCGTAAAATAGCATTATACGCGGAGGAATATAGAAGTTAAGGGCTGAATACAATGAGCTGCGCGGCAATCTGCAATGAAGTGGAGTTTTATAGGTCTCCGATGTCGTGCTTCTTCTTCAGTTGTGCGAGCTCTTCCTCTCTTCGCGCAAGGTCGGCCTTGGCGGCAGCGGCATCCTGTTTTGCAGGCATATGATACAGAACGACGATATACCGCTCTTGCAAGTGGAAGCCGTTCAAGTGCTCGAGGGCATTCTTTGCCTGGTATTGGCAAGGTGAGTAGGAACGCAACCACTGGAATATTCGTCCAACTTACGTCCATGACGTCGTCGTATACAACAAACGCAGTCCCCTTCGTCTTCGGCTCATTGCCAATGCGAATCTGCCTGATGCTGCCGTAGCGCCCAAAGAGGTCGTACAAGTCCTCGCCAGTGATCTGGTAGTTCAAGTTCTTGACGAACAATATACGGTTTGCACCGGGTGGGAGTTTAGACTACAGGGAAAGAGCTAAGAGGCAGCATAACTGGAAAACAGGCGTGAAATGCACTTACGGTCGGCCTTGCAGTCGCCATGTCTTGTATGTGGTGCCGAAGTGTTCAACAACTCTGGGTCCTAGGAGGAACCTCTCCATTACATAACCAAGTAAATCATTGATCATTGACTATCGTGAAGTATTACTACGATTCCTAATAATAGTATCTACTATATGAGAGAGGAGTTTAACGATTTGTATCAGTGCCCTACGGTACTGGGGTTGCCCCCTCCAGAATCGGAGGCTTTTAGTAACGTATCTCTTGCACACATAGAACGGTTGTAAATGGTCCAAGTTGCCACCGGACCAACTTCTATATCGTGCAAGGTGCTTGTGCGGCTGCCTAGCTGCGTTCAATCAACGTCTTGACTGCCGTTGGTCTTCGGAACAGCACCAAGCATTGCTTCCCTCCTCTTCCGAAGGGCGCCACGATATGCTTCGCAGGCCCACTTAAGGTATCCCAGATCCTTCACTCGTCTCCGAGCAGCCAACCGATGATGAAGCAGTTCCACATCCGAGAATCCAATCAAGGGGGGCACGCGGTCGTCCCGAGGACCGACGGCTGATGTTAACCGAACAAGCGGCTTGCCAACGGGAGTAGACGACGGTCCAGAAGACTTGGAATTCGTCAGGGTTGTGCGAGTGGATAAGATGGGTGGTTTTGCGAATAGAGTGATGGTAGAGAGTTGATGTGGCACTGGTGCACCGCCAGCGCCTGCTACGATAGATGTGTCGGACACTGGGCTCGAGCGTATGGAAGGACCCGATGGGAATACGGCGGTGGGGGGATATCGCGCCACAAATTTACGCAACAGCGAGAGCGCTCCGTCGAGGTCACCGGCCCTAGCGGGTGTTAAAGATCAAATTAGAGGGAAAACAATCGAATAAAGCGACTACGCACAGTACTAAGACTCTTCTCATGGCGGTATGTGTCCGCTCAATCAATCTTGCAAAGGTTCCTACATCTTCGTAACCGTTCGCCGTTGCTTGTAGTTCGACCAATTCCCAGCGTGACCAAAGATCCTGGGCCCATCGCACTGCAACAAGCCTCTCCTCCTTAGGCGCCAGCGAGCACCTTTCCAATGCATCAACATACGTCTGCGCGTTGCCTTGAAAGGCAGGAGACGATGTTGTTCCAAAGACGGTCCTGAAGACTTCGACTATATGCTCAATGCTTGAGTGCGCATAAAACACAGACATATACGCATTCAGAAGAGGGGGGGTCAGTTGCACATCACGGAATTTCCCAGAAAGCGGGTCCTGGGGGCGTCTTTCGTGTACTTGTCTCGGGGACGCCCGTGTATCTTCAAGGATACGTTCGAAGAGTACCTGAGCCTCAGCAATGACATCTGCTGATGTCTGAGGTGGGAGACGAGAAAATGATGCCGCACTGCCGTCCATCCAGCGATCGAGCTCTGCTGCTCCAGCCGGTGTATTAGTCGGGGAAGCCGATGATGATTCATCACGGGGAGTGGAGCATTCGTCAACCAACCGTGTTGCACTTCTGTCGAATGGTGGCTTATAAGAAGCATATGTGTGAAAGATATGCGTCATCATCTTGGCATCTACAGTTGCTTCAGGGCCTTGGTTCCCGGCCCTGTCATCTTTCGCATTGGTACGCAAGGCCTCTGCAAGGATCCACCTTGCCCGACTGAGGTCGCCAATTCGTTTGCATCCTTCTAACAGAGCACACCACATTCGCTTCCCGTTGGCTACCTCCAAGGGATAGACCTGTTGCATCTCGCGTGCCAGTCTTATTGCCTCTCCGAGCCACTGCTGACCAGCACGTCCAAAAACTAATATGATGGCCTGGTAAGCCCCGCTCGTCGGTTGGATGCGATTTTCTTGCATTTCTGTCCATAGATCCGACGCACGCTCAGGTTCCACCCGGGCGGTAGAACCGCATGCGCGGATCATCAAGGCATAAAGATGGGCATCTGGGGTCGGGTGAGCCACGTAACGCATATGTGCGAAGAGGTCCCAAGCCTGAGCGTAAGCCGCGGAATGACCAAGCCTGGGACTAGACGAAGGGCTGGTTCGAACATTAAATAGAGCAGTGATAACGCGCGTGTACGACTTTAGTGGTGGAAAATGGCCAGATGCCTCGTAACGATGCAAAACGTCGAGAGCATTGGAGGGAAACTTCGGGAAGCGTGGTCCATGTGAAGAACTAGGGTCCCGATTGCTCACTTTGATAAGACATGCTTTAATATGCAGATCTCTTTGAATTTCAGTTGGTGAGCCTATGGTGGGCAAACGTCACAAATACCCGCATAAGAAGGGCAGTAGCCATACCAGCAATGACACCACCCATAAATGATTCGAACCGGTCAATGTCCCCGTTGGAAGCATACACTTGAAGTACCTCATTGACGACATCCTCGGGGGGTGTTAGACCCACTCTCTAGCAATATACTTTAGTCGGCATTGTTACGTTTCGTTTTAACAGTAATACCCACCTGCATGAGATGAACAGTCCTCTCTGCGGCACCGACGTCACCCTCATATATCTGAGCGATTGAGCACCAGAAACGACACGCAGGAGTTAGAGAAAAGACGTACACAGATCCTCACCAACGCGACCCACTCGCTGGAAGAAACTAAACCCACTGGGATGCAATGTTTTGCTTCCTTATGTACTTCTTCTGTAGCAATGGAACTGAGCGGAAGCCTCGCGGAATCCAATCTGTCCAGTGCAACTTCGACGAGATCCAAGACTCGCTCGTGTCGTTGAGAGGTTTGGGAAATAGTTGACACAGGTGTTGCCTCATAAACTCGCATCCCCGACAGCCTCTTTGCTAGCCCATGGGATGATGGCACTATCGACGAAGTGTCATGGACAACTAGCAGCCGGTCCTCCATAGCTTCTATGATTGCCATATCATTTTCTTTCCGCGCCTCCAGTGAGTCAGATGTCCCAGCTATTTGAGGAAGGGATTCATGGTTGACTTTAAGGTCCTCATAAAGGGCATATAGTTCTTCGTCGGAGTAACTAATGGGCACGACACTAGACGGATCATTAGTGGCCTTTCACCACTGTCAGTCCTGGAGAAAGAGTGATGGACGATTGACACACCTGGGCTACGTCGATGAGATCCAAACTGACATTCTGCAATTTGAGCAACTTCTGGCTCAACCCAGACTCCCTCTGACCATGGTAAACGATTTGCGGTACGCGTAGGGTCTGCGGTGGTGGTGCCGGTGCTACAGTAGCGGCCTGGTGAATGCGCCGTAGCACTTGAGCTGCATTCCCCCGGCGAGAAAAGATACCATGGGTGGTTCTTAGCTCCAATACACCAACAGAAAGTGCAGACATTGGTGTCCACGAAGCTGACAGCCATTAACAGTGAATGTAGCCGAGAATTTTTATTTATTTATTTATTTATTTTATTGCCGTTTTCAATGAAGTTCCGAGTTGCATTTGGGCCCCTGTCAAAGTCGAGCTTGTGCAGGCCATACCATACCTCCACGGAAACGACGCAGTTCGGTGCAGTTCTTGCACCACCAGACTTATGCTTTCGATCTCTGGAAGTACCCCATACTTACATAGAATCAGAATGAGCGATGTATACTCGGAAACCAATCGGCTTGTCCGACCAGTCACTCTGCCACGGCAAACCTCTACACATCGTCGTAGGACATACTATGTGAGTGGCACCAAGCTCTGTTAATCCGAAGTAGCCCCTCATGTAAATGTCCCCGAAAGCTTATGACACCACATATGCGTCCACCGGGGGCTCAATGGACTCAAAACTATGGTCATTAGAGCGAGACAGTGTCAATACATATCTCTCGAGTCCGAGGGACAAATACAGGACAGATCTCATGCTAGAATTTCGGTCTATATGGATCACATACGCCGTCATGACCACCGGTGAGTCCGCAGTCCACAAGTCGACTAGAATAATAAGACAGCTTCCGTCATGGCCTGATGCGGTTGATTAGTTCAAGACAAATGGAGTGCTATGTTCGACTTCCTCACTTCATCTGGAATAAGAAGCTCGTACGAGGCGTTCTACCACAGAACATCCCTCTGCTCCCCTTACACAAATGACTGTGGCTGCTGCCCCACCCTCCTCAGAGTCAGGTATGGAACACTTGATGTCTTCCACGTAAGGGCAGGGGCACTCAGACGGATAGCTCACACAAACCAGACTGTCTGGACACAAGTAAGTCGAGCAAGACACTGCAATACAGCCTTCCCGTGAGTTTGCCCATGCGGTGACGAAAGACGTTGTAAACACCGACCCGAATCCGCATGCACGTTATACTGAGAATTGCCTGGATTAGGACCTCGTTGTTGCCATTGCTGCTGTTGGTTTCCGAATATATGGTCGAAGAAACCAAACTGTGCGGCTGATAGTGACGACCATAGGAAGAGAAATATAAGGCTCGGAATGAAACGATGCATTGTGATGTTGGTAGTATGGTGCCCAGGAAAATGTTCGATTGACGGTGGAACGGCGGCCGATGCCGAACACCGAGGCCCATATGTCAGCCACAGTGACGGAAATACAACTTTCACTCAAAGTTGGTATAGTGAGCGCAGGATTGACCTTCGTAACGTCCAGCATGAGTAGAAGTCGTGTATTTTCATCAGCAGAACACCTCTAGATACTTTAGTTTAGCAACTACATCGAGAAAAGTGGATGATCATAAAGTATTAGGGGTTTAGCTGAACCGATCATCGGCCCGAGTGAAGGTCTGTGTTCGTTCTTGTTCGTCCCTACCCTATCTATGGGTTATAAAAATACTTACCATAGACATTAGATCCCTTCACCACAATCCATGGTCTCAGCGTGCAATTTCTTACTCCAGAATTTCGGGGATCATCAACATCGACAACCATAGAACGATATCATGGCCAACTACTGTAATTCTTGTAGTGCGCCTCCACCTCTGCTGACATCAGATAATCACCTAGATTACGACTTCCATGGATTTCCGACAGAGAAATGAGTCTGACGAGCCGCATGAAAAGGGCGATTGCTCAGCAATTTCTGCAACCCCCACGGTCCTGGAGTGGAGCTAGAAGACTATCTCTGGGTGAAAAGCAAGCGGATACATAAGTCGACTGTCTCCCGTCTCGTTTCTCCTCGTTTCAATCCAAGTCCCTTCGCATTGTGTATAGTTACACACCACCAATCGACTCCCTCTCAGCTTCGATATATGTCTACTTTGCTGGAATCATTTCGTTGTCGACAACATATTCCTTACCCTGGTTCGATCGATGAAGTTTGTAAGCACGCCAAGTAGCATTAACTCAGGAATGCTTTCCTCGCTTTGGGGTACCGTTCAGGTCTTTGGCGACGTCATGACCCTCCTTCATGCAGTGTCATACCCTACCAACTCACCTGACGCTGATGACCTCTTGTGGCTCTGGAACAGTGATTTCTGCTCACGGCCATCTCCGATCTAGAGGACCTCTACCATCATCGAACGTGTTGCAACCATCACTGCTACTGGCCATCGCCATCTGATCAGTCCCGCCAATCCTCAACATATACATACCTACACCGGGTGACAGGCTACACGTCATTTCTCGGGACTTGACATTGGCGCTGGCGGATGGTACCCTCGTAGCTGCTATCAACTCACTTTAGAACAAGGCTGTCGAGCACAAGGCTCCATTGATCACCTGAGTGCTGCAGGGCAAACGTTTCCCTACTGAACTGGGTGGTATGTAACTACCGTGCCTACTAATATGCATAACAGGTGACTACCCACCTTTGTGGACTGACCAGCTCAACGCTGGAAGAAGGAAACCTATGCCTAGCAGGTATCCTGTCTGCGGAGGAACAACAACAGACCTGTGTTCCCACATGGGAATACACATCCGTCGTGCTTTTCGACCCTCCCATGTGGGCCGGACTGGTGAGCCAGAGTGCGCGGTAACCATCAAGGAAACATCGCGCCGTATCCAGTGAGATACCAAATGTCCACGAAAAGGGTCCAGTACAGTAGCACCAGCAAAGGCCCCGAATGCCATCACGCTCCGATCGTTTACAAGTTGTGTTTTCATCCCAGGAGAGCCACTGATACACGGCTGGCAATTTGACACTACAATATAGAAGCCCACCCTGACTACCAGCATCCTCAGTATTCTCATCCTGGAAAGCCAGGTCCCATACTATATAAAAATCCATGCACTGGAGGAGAAGTGTGTTCCCCGCGCATAGTATTCACGAATCTCCAACAGAAGGAAAATCCCTTAATTTCGAGCGCTAGGTAGACTATGGTATGCGCTATAATGTGAGAGGCAGTTGCGAGGGTCAGTGTGTATTGCCAATGCACAACCAAAATATACGGCGTGCAACATATATGGTACATAGGAAATCTGTAATCTCCTGTCTGAAGTCTTCATGTCGCCGGCCTTGCCAGCAAGTCTTTGACCAGATCACACGGCACCTGTAGTCTTACTGTATCCGCACTCTTGTATTTCAAGGGGAAGCTCTCATGTTTGGAAGCCGAGAAGACTAGTATTTCGGTGGTCTTAATAGCAGAGGCGAAGTAACTACATGCATCATTGTTGTTAGTGAGTACAGGTGAGTGCAGCAAGTATAGGCAACGAATAGGTATATAGAAGAATATTAGACTGAAACATGATGCATGAGAGATCATTTCAGCGTGGCATGAATGCAGGTGAAACCCTTAATCATATATCCCCGTCACTAATGAGTATCAGTATTTAAGGCTTATATATCACCTTCGGCCTTCCTTCCCGTGGGATACCCCAAAATGAAAAGTGGAAATTCCTCGTAACGCTGAAGACGAGCTCCACGAGCAATCAGTGTCGCTTATGCGAGGTGGTGTACGTAACCGAGAGCTAGTCTGTGAGCCTGTAGAAAGGCGGTTTTTCACTGATATTTTCTTCGTCTTCCGTTTCGGTGCCACGTTCTCCTTACAGCCCTCTTCTTCCAGTATGACGTCCACAAAGTTTAACTGGACATCAGCGGTTTCTGCCGCTGCAGTGTGGTTGTCATGATATACGTCGAAGCCCGGATAATGCTTCGACTGGCGGTCAACAGAGGACTGTTGCGAACAGGAATGCAAATGGATAGTAGGCGTGACGTGTGGATCCCAGGGTAGGAGCGAGTGACGGGATGGTAGGGGAGTAGTAGCGGCGGTAGGGCCCGGGTCGAGAGCTGGTGTGCGAGTATCTGGTGGCAATTTGGAGCACACCGTCCTAGGGTGGCTGCTCGGTGGGCTGTCTAGAAGACTATCCATGTCCCTTGGCCTCGAGGGCCGCATGGGGGTGGCAAACTGAGTATCATAGAGCGAAGATGACGCAGGTCGAGTCCCAAAGCTGCACGAGGCCGAGATACCTGCCTCGTCCAGAATGCGTCGCTTGGTTGGGTTGTACAAAGCAGGCCTGCTTGGTGATAATGGACGCTTCTGTTTCTTTGACTCCGGGACAGGAGCGACGAACTGATCTAGGGGCAGGTCCCTCAGGGGTATACGAGGCCGCGAAGCCATGAGGCGAGGAGATGCTGTCGTATCAAATGCAGACTACGTAGATGTGGAGATGAAGGATCGCCTTCCCTGCACATTCTTTCAGTCGGTGGCATTTGCGGAGGAAACAAATATGGGTAAACACAAAGTATGACATAAGTGTCTCATGTATACGTGTCCCACCAATACAGGTTATTCAATAGACATTACAACATCGAACACTCCAGTTCCCGTGAGGATGGGCCGGCCGACGACCAGGTTACTCGAGGGCGTTGTCAAGTCATCAAAGTCTCCATGCAATGTCGCATCCGACAAGAAAGCAGTTGTGGTTTCGTACGAGGCTTTGAGAAGCGGCGACGGATTGGTAGAGAGGCCTTTTCTGTTGAAGGGTTTGTAACCACCTTCAAATGTCTAGTTGGACGGGTAAATAGGTCATGCAACGAAAACACAACAGCGGTTGGGGGCTCACCATGTAGTCAGCTATTAGTTCAAGATGTCTAATATCAACGTCTATCTTGTACGCGTCGAAGACACCTGCAATCTCTCGCAAGATGGCGCTACGTGCCATCTCCACTCCATACGTCTTCAATATCGAATAAATGTCATTCGAATATATGGTGTCGAATCTTATTATGCTGTCATCTACACCACCCGCGAATTGCCAGATGCCACGGAAGTTGGAACCATTCGTGGTTAACTTGGGAGTGTGAGTATTACCTATGATGGTTCTGGCCTTGCAGAGAAATACATACCCTAATTTTTTCTTTACCGTTGTCTTTCACCGCGACGCTAAAGCAGTCCGTTATACCTGGGATTTCTCGTATCACCGTCTTCCGACATGCACGTTCAACTATCCCAACCAGTAAAAGTTTCGGGAACTCGCCGTGGAACTGAGATAACAAGCGTGGGTCGAGTCAGGGAATCTCTAGAAACATAAATATACTGCTCACCTCGAGTTTGAATGAACACGAAGACGGGTTGAACGTGAATCCCGATGCCTGATGGAAATTGCGTTCAAACAGATCGCCAATCACCTCAACTTCATCTTGGAGTGTAGCAGGGCGTTTGCGCCGTTTCTCCGAGCCTGAAACGCCATTCCCTTCACCGTCTTCCATATCAGAAGCATAGGCAGCTTCGATGGCATCGTCGTCGTAGGTATCGCTCTCTTCATCAGACTCATAAGACGACTGTTGCTTCTTCTTCAATGCCTGTTTTGTGTCCTCGGCGTCCCCATCGCCTTGCTCACTCTGGTGGTCTACATTATCGGTCGCCTTCTTGCGATGCCCCTCTTCCCCCCCTTCATCTGTTGCAGCAGCTTCGCCAGCAACTGGCTCCTTGCTAGCCTTGCCTTCACCAACCTGATCCTTTTGATATTTAAGATCGGCGTCAACCTTTTTCATCTCTAGTTGTATCTCGCGCTTGAGAAGTAGCGGGAAACGAGTCCCAAAGGCACTGAGGATCTCCGTTTCTTGAACATCATACTCGGCCAAATATTCCTCTGCAGGGAAGAATTGGATATCGACCTGGAATTCTGTGCAGCGGGATTCCTTTTTGACAGACAGGCGTTCTTTCACAGTGACATTATCGATAACCTGTGACAGTGTAAGCCTGCTGGCTTTCTTGCAGAAGGTCTGTATATCCTTCTCGGATGTCCCGGGAATGACATCCATGGACATCGACGGAGTTTTTGGCTTCTGGGATGCGGTCATGACGATTTCTCGTAAACGAGGAATTCCAAGGGTAACATTTGCGGCCCCATGTCCTGTGAGGGGGGTGGGTGATAGCCCCAACTACATTTACAAAGATTCCTACCGGCAAAATGGAAGGTATTCAGGGTCATTTGCGTCGACGGTTCACCGACACTGCCACAAAATTAGTAACAGTAATGTCGTATTCAGGTAACATACCCTTGTGACGCGAGGAGACCAACTGCCTCACCAGGTTCGACAAGGCTTCTCAGGTACTTAACGTTCATCAGCAGGCGGAAGTATTTAGCTTTCATCGGTTCTTTCCTTCGCCGAACTGTTTCTTTGCGAGATTTCGACTTTATTGTCGGGGGTTGGGAGTCGATGTATTTTTCCACAGCCTCCGCGAACCTTTCTGACGTACTTCCAAGGAAATGGCTAGGGCTGTAAACATCCATGGTAGGAGAAAGCTCTTCGCGAGGTGACGGTCCCCACGGGTCCGAACGCGTGCTCGATTTCTTAAGCAGCTTCTTTGTGTACGAGAAAGCATCAACATCGTTGATTGATCCGGATATGTTTTTTGGCCGATAACGGTTTAGTAATGTGACCTGATTCTGAGCAATGAAGTCGAACTGGAGAAGATGCTTTTGCTTTGTGACGTCTAGGCTATCGCCGCCATAGTGAAATTGATAAATCGATGAATCACTTCCCCGGACGGTGTTGTCATAATGAACACGAATACCCTCGAGGTGCTTGATGAGACATCGTTGCAGGTACCCCGAACGGGACGTCTTCACAGCAGTGTCGATGAGTCCTTCTCGCCCTGCCATACAATGGAAATAGAACTCCTGTGGCTTCACGCCCGTCAAGAATCGACTTGCGACATATCCGCCAGCGATAGCTTTAGTTTCGAACGCCTTGAAGGACGGGAGAGTCTTCCCACTGACCATCACAGGGACACGGCGGCCCTCTAGTTCCTGTTGGCCAAGCGCGCAGGATATCTGTTGTGCATTAACAGCACTGCCTTTGGCTCCAGATTGTGTCATCGCTTGCATATGGTTGTGGGGAAACTTGCGAAGGAGGCCGTCCGGTACGCAAGCGTCTGCAATCGACTTCGTCAAGACAGCCAACTTCGTCTTGACTGTAACGTCAAGTCCTGCCATTTTACTGTCGTCTCGGAGAACGTCTTCAAGAAGAGTGGTAAGCGCTACTGGAACGTCCTCCTTCGGCATATCGGCTAGCGACGGGAAATTTTCCTTGGCACCCTCCGTGCCCAGGTTCGCATTCTCCTGGAGTATTTTAGTACGTTTTCGATCGCCATCGGAGGTCAGTGCAAGATCATCCATGCGACAGGTGAAAGCTCTGTGTTGCAAGAATTTTGTGAACAACCGACTGAGGATCCCTAAGAGTTGTCCTGCGATCTCTGCACCATACAATTCGTACACCGAATGCACTAAACCGTAATCTGATGCACCAAAAGCGGACTTGTCCAAAATACCACAGAGGAGTTCACCGTCCATGAAGATGACGCGATCTTCTGAAGAACCCCTCCCCCACAGATGGCCTGGAACTTTTGCTTTCGCCTCAAGATTCAGACCTTCAGCATTAGAAGGTGTGATATTCAGAAGAACCGTTGAGATCTAAGTTTCATTAATAATTTTCTGGTTGCCAATACAAAGTACTTACTATCTGCTTGCCAGTCCAAACTTGTCTGGGCTTCCAAATTGTAGGGGGGAGTATCTGGATGGTGTCACTTGTAAATTCTTCCGGCCGCAACGCACCATATAGTAACTGGAAGTACTCCTCCCTCGAGAAGAAGGTATCTTTGCAGGTCATCCACACACCAGCAACGACGTGATCTTGGATCAGACCACGGAGGGGCTTCCCAGATGTCGGTACAAGGTACTGATTGTCTGTGTTCGCGATGCACATTGCCTCAGCTCTAGCGACCTGGTTTTCTAATATGAATCAGTCTCGGTTTATATGGCCCATGGTAGCTAGCTTACGGGGGAAATGAATATTCATCTCTGCCCAAGTCAATCAAGGCGCGCGGTATAGCATTTCTGGATGAACTTACCGTCTCCATCAAAGTCGGCTGTACCATTGAGCAGTCAACAACCAACATCCAAATCATAAAATGTCAAATATACCATTATACGAATTACTAAAAAGTAGTATGTGAGCCATCTGCTTAGAGTCAATACATGAACCACAAACCAGTTCGCGTAGTGCATTCGAATGGTTTTTTCACCCTGTAAGATACGAGCTCGATGGCACATCATACTAGGTTTGTGTAAAGTAGGTTGTCGATTTAGAATCAAGATATCCCCGTCCTGGAGATGGCGATAGACCTTCTTGTTAATGGACGCCGTCCTAGTGGAGAGGCCATTGCGTCCAGTACCCTGTTCGCCCCCATCTTGCGGAGTGTATAGTTGATTAGCGATTGCCGTGCGCTGTTCCGTTGTAAGTTTCTCCTGAAGTGACGCGTCAGTATGCACAATGACACAACTACAGGAAAAATGTACCAAAGACTGCTGTCGGCCGTCTTCATATTCCACCATTGTTGCACCTGGGTAGCACTTTGGTCCATTTATGACCCATTGTCGCAACTTCTGGAAGTTAATGGGAGTCACAGGTTCTGGAAAGGTCAGTTTACGAGCAAAGACAGGTGGTACCCCAATCTCGTTGGGTTCGATGTTAACATCGGGAGATATGACTGAGCGGGCAGCATAATTGACGCGCTTTCCCTGCGGCCTGTATCAGTTCCACAGCGTGTATCAAAACATTTAACGCGACTTGCCATCATATGTTTTCGGAACAGACCCTCCTTTTTCTCCAGACCCTGCTTCACTCCTGCTGGAGGAAGCTTGCCTTGACGCATCGGAGCAGGATTTTTGTTGCTGTCGATGAAGCTATTCACATCCACCTGTAACTGGACCAATGTCTCGAGCAAGGATGCCAACAGGCGCCTGCGAGAGGATTCATCAACCATCGCTGACTTCGCGGAGGAAACCTGAAGGTCCGCAGTCAAGTCGCGTAGTCTGTACGATGTATGCAAGACCTTGGCGAGCAATTCGTTCTGAGGATGTTCGAAAAGAGTCTCGCCCATTTTTGCTGGAGGTCGGAAACGCGTAGGCGGCACGGGAATCGCCTCCATAAAGAAGATATCCGGAGAAGCATGGGTCAATCCGCTAGAGAAAGTTGAGGCGAATGGCCCATGACGTCCAAACAGTAGAGAGCAAATTACTGGGCAGTTCGCAAAAAGCCGACGCAGATGGGCACGACATTCCTCTGGAGCCATCACCCTTTCATTGCGGCCCCGAGAAGTCTTCACCTGTCCATTGGCTGCTCTAGGGGGTGCGTCTTTTTCTTTCCGGATATGCGGGGACGCTACCACGTCTTCTTCGTCGGAATAGGTGGCTTCTCCTTCAGGTTCTGATTCAGAGTCTTCCGTATCAAGAATCTGATTTTCTAAGCGAGGTTGATGTCCCGCGGCACGCTGACCTTCATACTGGAGGACGTCGGGACGGACGATGTTTAAGGCACTGTGCTGACTTTTCTGCTTGGCAGGAAGATCGTATTCTATAATCTTGGTAGAACCTTCCTTGCGGAAAGTGTAACCATGACTATCCCTAGTGGTTAAGGACGCAGAAACCAGGTAAACAAATGACTCACGCCCCACATCCCTCGTTTTGACACTTCTTGGAGACGACGGTAGACTTCAAGAAATCCGCAATGACGTCTTTCCTTGTTTGATAAACCAATTCGTCCTTGTAGTGGTCCCTTTTGCTGGTTGTACGAGAAAGATGGATCCGGACATACAACTCCACGCGCTTCTCGAAGTCCTCAACTGTTTCGTCTCGCGAGTTTTCGTCGTCGTCGCCATCATCATCTTTTGTATGAATGCTAAGTTCGTCGACGCCGAGTGCAGCATCCAGCAAACCATGTTCCAGCAGACGTAGTTTGGCGATGTATTTACATAGCTGGCATAAAACAAGTATCATTACATCCGTGCACGAGCAGGCAAGGGAGCAACATACCATTGATCGACGCATTTTGAATCTGTGGCAGAATAGACAAATTCCACGGAGAAGGTTGTACGTATTCATCATAAAAAGTGGATGATATACCGGAGCAGGGAGCTCGATATGTCCATAGTGGCCAGGGCACGTAAAGTAATTTAGCTGGCAAGTCGCACAGCTGGTCGGTGAAATTAGTGCAACACAAAGCTGGAGATTTACTTAGTACTTACATGTCGTGTCGATCAGTTGGACCGAGAGCTGGATCATACAGTCCACCAATATTGGGCCGATTGAGGTCGTCCAGTAAAACGGGGTTAACGATTTGCTTCACCGAGATTCTGCGGATGTCCTCGCTGGAGAGGAAAGAAAAAGAAACGCTCTTCACCGCTGAAGGTACGGAGATAGCGACATTCATTGCTCGTCAATAACCCCCGCAAGTAGGGTTCTAGTAGACGACTTGTGTCCGGGCGGGACAGTCTTCCGCTTTCCAAACTTTTTGCTCTGATCATGAATACGTCACGTGCTTATTTTTTATACGTTCCCCAGCCCCTATGTATTTGCACGCCATGCGCTCGGCACATGAATATTGGTACATGCGATTTTGTAAGGACGTATAAAATGTAGAAGTCTTAGCTCAGTGTACCACTGCGTTTGCTACTGGTTCTTCTGCCCACTTTACTTTTTTGAGCTTCACTGACCATCTCTCCAATGAGTTTATTATATGTTTCAGAGTCCTGTTGCAAAGCGTCCCGCGTTTGCAGAAGGTACGTCAATAAGGAAGAAGCGTTCGTCGTTTCTGAGCGTAATCCAGAAAGGCACCCCTCGAGCTTCACCAATGGCAAAAGGTTCATTTCGTCTGCAAGACAAAGGCTACATAACATATCCTTGCTTAGCCAAACACTGCAGCGCACCTGGATCGAGGTCTAGCAACTCATTTATCTTCTTCTCATCCAGATGAGGTTTTGGGCCAAGGCCAAGTTGCTTTACGGCGGGCACGCCGATGCGTACGGATGGCTGGGGAGTACCTGACCGCGGAGTTCCTGGGCGTGAGTTATTCCTTGAACCAGGCTGGTTCCGTAAGGGGACAATGGGTGCCGCAGGAGGATTGGACATAGGTCGTGTCGAGATATGGAGAGGGGGAAGGGGTCTTGCACTTGGCTGAGGTAGTATTTCATCTAGGTTGACTGGTAATCCCAAGGCAATGAGGTGCTGTTGGCGAATGCGTGACCGCACCCAGTTCACGGGTTCCATGAGTGGTGGTGAGTTGACCAATATATTATATAGTTGGCGGCTGAAAAACTTGGTGCGAGCTACCTAGGTCAGAGAAGCGAGGGCGTACCTTGAAGGCTCTATCAGAACTTGGCTGATACCCTCTGCTTGCCTGACCTCCCCGTCAACTGTCCATTCAGACAGATCGTGTGTCCAGCCAGGCCCCATTATATCTTCTACCTGTTGTTTCAAATCCTCCCTCGAAGGTAGCGGGTCTAATTGGAGTGTATTCCACAATAATTGGGACGACCCCACGGCCTGGGGTCGTTCCGCAAAGTTATCTTCCTCAAAAGTAAAGGTCGTGTCTGGTTGAGCAGCATCCCCAAAATCTCCAAAGTCCGCAAAGTCATCATCTTGAGCTATTGACGGACCGCGAGTCTGAGGTGGGGTATGAAAGTCATCGAACTCATCATACTGGTCGTGCGACAGTGCGGGAGAGGGCATAGAGTAAGCAGTACTGGCCGGAATCAACAAGTGAGGAGGGTCTGCAGGAGCACCCCATACGGACGAGTCAAATTCATCATCCATAGGTATACCCTAGAACAGGCCGGTGAACTTCCGTGCTTGCTAGTAAACGATGAGATTATCGAGCTTTGGGCGGACGATGACTCGGCGAGAGGTAAACGTCACCTGGTCCTGCTACGCGATGCTGGCTGTTGGTGGTTGTGCTGCACCTGTGGTCGTCGTATTGGTACTAAGTACTCCACCTCCCTCGTCACGCTTCCATTTTGGACTCTGACCAACGCTGCTGTTATGGACTGCACTGGTAGCCATCGATTTCTGTTCTCGTTCCTGGAAGACAAACCACGCTTGACCTCCCGACGGGTCCACCTACGTCGTCTCTACGATGTGCTGCACCTCAGTCTGCAACGACATGATATGCCGCGCGCGCGGCGGGCATGGGCCATCTTAGCGAGATGCAAGGAAGTTGATTGGAAATCGCTATGGACACTAAGCATCCGTCTTCTCGACAATGACGCCTACACTACAGAGAGTAACACCACCAAGATCGACTACCTGAGAGCAGTAATGTTGCAAAATCCTGATGAGGTGTGATCCTTTTACTCAATGCAACGTTAACTTATGGACCCATCAACGTAATTATCACAGAGAGAGAAAATCCTCGCTGAACTCGTGCACCTCTATGTGTTGGCTGGCAGGCAGAGAGATGCTCTCGACGAACTCGAGTTGTGGGTAGTCGTCTCGCTTCCCCTCTCAGGTGCTGAGTAGCATTGCGACAGCTGCCTACCGTCTTTCCCCTATCGTGATAACCCGGTCCTTCACCTCTATGCAGGCCTTTGCTGTATGTTCATGGCACAACAATCTGAGAGCACGCCTGGAGGCGAGTACTTGGAAATATCTTAAGGTGATCGGTCAATAATATGCATGGGACTAGCGCTCCATGTTGTTAATACGCAAGACATCGATCGCGACATGGTTGATCGCGCCCAGATCTTCCTCGAGCGCGCTAAGGCACTGGATCCGGGCAACACTGTGGTCGATTCATTGGTAGTGATGGTACGTCTGGCGGCAATTTTTGTGCTGAACTAATATCACTGGAAAGGCCCAGTGCCTCTTGCAGACATCTTCACACCCTGGTGGTCGCGAATCCGAAGATGAAGATGCACAAAATTCGGTGGAACCGTTGCAGGTGAAACGGGCGCGAGCTTATTGACTAGGACAGTGCCAAATGGCCCACCACTACTGTGACACACTAAGACTAATAGTCCGAGTCCGAGTCCGAATCCAAAGAAATGACGGGCATCTCTTCATTGTCATCTTCGTCAGCCATTAATGAAGTAGGAGCTGGGTTTACCAGTTTGGGAGTCAGCTGTGGTTGGAGAACTCGCAGGGAAGGTGCTGTTGGTGATGGTGATGATTCCGCCATAGGTAGGTCCTGGTTGTCAATTATACTCGGTTCGGGTGGTGTGTCGATAGGAGGTACTGCACTCGCTTGTTGTTTAGGCGGCTGAAGTGAAGGTGGTTGGGGTTCTGATTCGTGGACTTCTAAAGGAGCCTGAGCAGGCTGAAGGACCTTGGATGGTTCAAGCGCTTCCGCTCGCGTCTCCTTAGTTACCTCCGTACGTCGAGACAGGCCAAGCGCCTTGCGGATCGTGGCTTCGTCGCTGGTCTCTTCTGCTGCTGCGAGGGACAGAGACTCGATAAAGGGTAATGTTCGCGTCAGCGGCGGCCTTCGAGGATGTATCAAAACGTCCATGTAAGACTGCAACCAAGAACGAGACGTAGGCTCCTAGCAGTACTACGTTAAATAGCATAGAAAACGCGACGACAATGACGCTCACGTCCTGACCACCCTGCGCAGCACATGATCGTACCACAAGGCCCATGGATTTACTCATCGCATTTGTCCCAGCCGCGTTCTCTAAGCAGATCACCTGTACTTTTTCGACCAGTCGGTCATAGAAAGCGAGATCTAGCGAAAGATTTTGACGGGGTGTTGATGGTAGTGAGAGCAAGACGGTCAGAAGAACTCGCAATGAGAGGGATCGCACTGGAGGCGATAATTCGACGTTCCTCAGGACTTCACGAATAACTGAAAGAAGTCAGATGCTCGCAATGTGCAACGACTGAAGGGCAAATCTCACCGTCCAGTGATGTCAGAATTACGTTACATTCTGCTTCCATAGCGCATACCACTGGCTGGCGTGTCGAAAGTGCGTTATCATCTTGGAAATCACGGCGGCGTTTCTTTCCGGCTTTCGAATTGGACTGTAAAGGTGGCTTGCTCTCTTGACTATGGCGGGGGAGATAAAGAGAGGATAAAGGTGCAATAACTGCCTTCGTAAGACGCGTAACCGCAAGCTGCGAGCCAACCACGGGACAATGACAAAGTATATCACACGCAATACGGAGAAATACGAGTCGTTGAGGGCTGGTGGTAATTTCAGCCTAGGGAGAAAATTGAACTTGCGTCCACGTACGCCTCTTGGTTCTTTTCAAGTTGACACGCTATGAGCATAACCAGACGTGATACACCAGGGGCTGCAAGGTTTTGAACTCTAGGGAAGGGCTTCAGATGGATGTAGTGACACCACAAGTAGTCCCTACGTTTGGCATAAGTGGGAAAGCAATCGACATCCTTGCATCCAAATCTGTGGCAGAGCAGCAACTTCCAAGGCGCGCACTCGTTGGTCGAGTAAGGGCTCATGCTATATATCCCTAAGCCCCATCGAAGAGAAACGAGAGACAGGCGCCTACCTGTTCGTCCTCCGTACATGACAACAACGCATAGCCAAAAGCGAGCAGGGGACCTAGAGGTACTTTAACTGGTCGTTGCACAGGCACTCTACACTGTCTATAAGTTAGGAAATACGTGGGATGCTGTGAAGCTCACCGTAGTAAAGCACAGATTGCAGAGATGTTGCACTTGAGCCTGTCTAGGGAAAGTGCAACTGCCATCGGTGGTTCTCCTGGTAATGGTCCGAAGTACGAGGGAGTAGTACTTCCCACATTCAATACGTTTTGCCCGATCATGTAGGTTGCCCTGCTCGGGAAAGTGGACCTCAAAGCTGCCAATGCAACCCAGGAGGATTGCAGAACAGTGTCCACGCATGTCCGCCAAGTACTAGCACCACCAACCTTACCGCCAAGGTAGTGCAAAGTTGAAAATAGTTCTGCAGTAGCATCAAGGAGACGACTGTCTGTGGACTGTGGTGCAGAACCACCGAGAATACGGTAACAAAGTGCGAATAGTTTGGGGCTGGACGCTTTCTGCTGAGATGGATATAACGTCACGAGTTGATTTAACGTCTGTGTTGCCAATATCTAGAATTAATGAGCATGGCTCTAAGAAAGGAACATAGGAAGCTACCATCGTGTCCATGTCGACAGAATTCTCTGCAATCGCAATCGTTGCGGCACTGATCTTCGGAACAGCTGGGGCAGCAATCTGCCTCTGGAACTCGGGGTGATTTGTTGCGGTCTTAAGTACTAATTGCAAGTATCGCATGGAAGCCTTCAGTATTGGCCTAGGTTCTGGTTTCTTCGTTACGAATCAGGATATGTTTTACATTGAATAGACATGATCTAACAGACTGAGAGCAGAGGTAGTACAATTCCGACCCATGTCTGAGCATGCTCGATTAGCAGACTTTCTGACAGAGCTGACGTCCGATAGGCGAGACATATACCAGCCCACCGTGGTCCGGGATCCTTTGAGTGCATTAGTGAGGTGATACGCGTGCACCACTTTTGAAGGTGGGGAGAGGGGGCTAAACAGCCAGACGAGAGTTGTTCAAGGACTTGCTGGACATGATGCACGGCAGCCGCATCTGAAGCAAGGTAGAAATGTAGCATGGACTGGAGAGGATGGGCGACGTCCATGGTGGTTAGGATTGCACGGTTGAGTTTTCCTTCCACCTTTTTTTTTCACCTTTTCCTCCCCCGGGTTTCGAGTACAGTAGATACCGAAACACGTCAAAACAACGCGAGACTAACTTGTAAGCAGTCACCCGCTGCTGCACGATCTGGTATTGCTGTAGTCAGACATCACCTACTGGTGGGCGGTCCGACACCGTACTCTCTATGGCAAGAACAAACGATCGCCTCGAGCTCGATCCCTCTCTCGAAAGCCATCTTGGTCTGAGTACATTTGAGGTTTATACGTGTCCCTTATGTCCGTGCCAGGCTCACCTTCCCACTTCAGGGGAAGTTTGATGTTAAGGACTTGGTTGGGTCGTTGTCCGAGAAACTGATCACTCAGTCGAAGACATCCTCAGGACGTGCGTGCACCGCCATACGATTTCTTATCCCCTCATTCCTCTTATTTGCAGCCTTTGACCCGAAGCCATTCATACGTACATTCGAGGCGGTTGTCGACAGACTCATATCCGTCCGGAAAGATGTTCAGGTCAAGACAGAACAGCTCGAGAAGAACGTCAGACTGGCAGAGAGGGAATACTCCAGAAAGATGGCCGAACTTAACAAGGGCTTCGAGGTGAGTTTCGTTTATGGTGGCTAACACTGTCCCACACCGATTGTCAGGCTGTTGGGTCGTCTTTTGCAACTATGGAGAATAAACTGAGCGAAGTTGGGCGTACGGCTATCAGGATAGGTACTTCATTCCTGTCCCCAATGTCGTGGGCTAAGATAGTATAGGCGAGGAGTTGGAAACGGTCCACATCGAGCGACAGCGAGCACAAGCTGCACATAACCTGATTGACTTCTACAATCAGTTATCTCGCGGAGACACCAGTCGCTTGGACGAGCTCAGGAAGGAAGGGAAGGAAGGACGACGCCAAGTTGCTGTCATCCTGAGGCGCTTGACTACAGTAGCAAAAGAAGTTGACCTCCCTATAGCCGAGAAGGTCCGTCTCACTGTCATTTTTTCCGAATATTGACACACACCCTCTCAAAGGCCAGGGAGAATATTGATAAGTACTGCGAGAAGTTTGAGAAGGATATGCTGTATCTATTCGACAGGTGTTACCGAAAGGGGGATCCCAAGATGATGCATGTCTGTCCAGTTACCGATTCTCATGATAGTGGCCTCATGACGATCTCAGCATTGTGCTCAAACTCTCCTTGATTTCAATGGAGGGGGGTCCTGCGTACAAATCTATGTGAACCAGCACGACTTCTTCATTAACAAGATTAGGGATCATGTCGATGAGAGTGATGAACTGTTAGTAACAGTTTCGCAGACATTTTTATACTCATGCAATTCTAGGTGGACTACTATTTCACAACCAGATTCGACTGCGCCAAAAACCGAACCGGGTCTTGTTGAGCTCTTTAGGGAGATCCGAGCGACTATGGCTCAAGAATCGCAGATCGTGCAAGCAGTGTTCCCCAACCCCCCGCTTGTTATGCAAGTATTTCTTCAACGGGTCTTTGCGCAGTCCGTACGTGTTGGGATGTCGAAAGCAATTGTGAGGTATTCACCCTTCTCCGCAGATTCAGCAATACGTAGAGCAGCTCCTGAGCAAGGGTGCTTCAATATCAGAACTAGCTTATTTGCGCATGCTACAGCTCATCCACATCGAAACATCGACACTGATAGATGACCTGAAGACGCACGAGCTTCCCTCCATAACCCCGAGTAAATCCTCCCTGGACAATGCCCAGTTCCGGAGGTCTCTCACCAATCTCCCTTCAAATGTCTCTAGTGCCTCTGCTACGACCGTAGCTGCTATGTTAGAAAATGCCATGGATGAACTCTTCATGCCGTATATTGAAGGCCAAAAGTACCTTGACAGGGAGAGCAAAAGTTTGGAGGAGCTTTATGCAGCCCTACTTGCAAGTTTCTCCCACTATCACGTATGTCTATCAGGTTGAGCGTTGAGCGGAGCTAATGTACTTGTTTAGGCTAGGACCCAGCGAGAACGGGGCAAAGCTTCTGTGTTCGATCGTATGGTAGACCGGCTAGGCGCTGCCGCTGCAAACACAACTGCCGGAGGTTCCACTACATCTGCGCAAGCTGCCGCTGCCATAATCCGGTTTGGAGGCATGATGACTGACCGTGTACACGACAAAACTGCAGAAGAACCCTTGCGGGAGGAGGATGGACTCCTCAGCGTCGATGTCGCCGGGAAAATGTTAAAGTGGCACGCGGAGGCTGTCGGCAGATCCGTGGAGCTCAGCAATCAAAGTGATGTGTAAGTATCTTCTTACTGTTGCTTAAATTATACAGTTAATGACAGGCAGCCCTAAAAATACATTCGCCCTACTCCGAGTGCTGGCAGAAGCAATAGCGAATTCCTATACAGAAGTTGCCATTGAAACGTACGCGATGTTCTGTCGAGCAGGTTACTCTGTTGACTCACAGTTGACAGCGCCCAAACGCGCATCGACTCAGATCCGAAGATGGAACCAAGCCTCCAGGCTCTCACTGTGATCAACCTAGTGGACGCCATATGCCACTTATGGCAACGGTACATGAGCCTCGCAATATTCCCCTTGGCAGCTTCGTCAGTAACCATACGCCGCGAGATGACCGTCTTCATCAACCAGACAATGAGTCGTATTGAGGGGGCTTCGAGCAATCTCCTACAACGCCTGATTGACAGCAAGTCACGTACATTTGTCATTCATGTACCTCTTTCTGAACCACGCCTAGGTATTATATATTGGCTCACGTCGCAACTCGCTAAGCAGAAGAAAAATGACTTTAAGCCCCGCAACGACGACCAGTCTTTTGCAAGGGTGAACACCGAACCGTGTATTGTCTGTTGCGAAATCTTGGAGAAAGTTCGAGATGCAGCAATGCAGAATATGAATGGGAAAAATCGGGAGGTCTTCCTAACGGAAATCGGGGTCTCGTTCCACAGGTGGGGAAGGGAATCCATGTACCTAGATGAGCAAGCTAACCCAAAGTAGTCTACTACTCGACCATCTCCGCAAGTTCCCTGTCAGCGCGACTGGAGGGTTGATGCTTGCTAAGTGAGGACGAGTGCCGTTTAGTCTCACAATGGCTTACAAGACTTTCATAACAGGGATTTGAAATCGTATCAAGACACGATTGTCTCGTTCAACATACCATCGCTTGCGGAACGCTTTGAGTTCATCCGACAACTAGGCAACGTGTTCTTGGTTCGACCGGAGATCTTGCGCACATACATCACAGAGAACTACCTGGGCCGCATCGAGTCGTCACTACTTATACCATACATTGCGCAAAGAAGCGACTGGGTTCAGTTTGAAAGTCGGTTCAACGAATCCTCTGTGGTGGATGACGTCGTCGCGGACATGAGCAATAAAGGCTTGAAGGATCGCTTCAAAATGGGACGACTAAGTACCATGATGAAAGAACTAGAGAGCCTAAAAATCGGTGAGGGGATCACCAACGCCATCCCGAGTGGCATCTCCAGTACTTTCCCGGTCGGTGGACGTAGTCAGGCCATCCTCCCCATTTCATAGTTGTGTTGTAATTTAACGCAGTGTACCTAGCCATCTATTCCCCTTTGAATACAGGATTTCTTTTCTCTTTGAACGCTTCCAACGCTTCGAGACGGTCTTTCGTGTTGAGGAGGACCTCATAAGAAGCCCTTTCGAAATCCAGTCCTTTCCATCGCATGAGCCCGTAGAGCGAAAATACAAGACGACTTCCTCACCAGACTCCAACGGTAGATCTACGGCGCGTGATATAGCTTGCTTTGCAGCGCGAAGTGCCAAAGGCGCTGTGTGATGACGGGCAATCTGGCCGTCGAAACGAAGAAAGTTAGACAGCAAGCAACTCACCGCCTTTGGCAATATCCATTGCAAGTTCGAGCGCCCTGTCATATCCCGTCGACGGCGCAGCGGAAACATAATCAACAACACCTAGGAGGCGTTAAGTAACAGGGAGACAGATGTTAATTTGGTGGCCAACCCCAAGTATGAGCTTCCGTGGCTGTCAACATCCGTGCAGTGAAGATGAGATCCTTAGCTTTGGCCAGCCCCAGAAGTCGGACTGCCCGCTGAGTGCCACCTGCACCAGGTATGATCCCAAGACGTGTTTCAGGAAGTCCAATCTTTGTCACGCCATGACCTATTGAACTGATACACCAATCCCGGACAACCGCTCGATAAAGGGAGACATACCAGCCACTCGCAGGTCGCATGCAAAACTGAGCTCAAGTCCGCCTCCAAGTGCCGGGCCATCTATCGCAGCAATAGTAGGCATTGGCAACGCTTCCAGTTGGCCGAGCGTGGACCGTAAGTCCGCGAGAAACTTGTTGATATCCATAGAGGACATGGTACGTCGCTCGGCTAGATCGGCACCAGCACAGAAAGCATTTGGGCTTGTCGAGCGTACTATGAGTACGCGGATGCTAATTACATAGGCTGTGAGGTGAGTTGCGACACTTTCAAGGAGAATACATGTACGTGCCTTTTGTCGAACTTGGCGGTATAAAGGCATTCTTGGAGTTCCTGGAAAGCGTTAGAACGCCGAGGTAATATGGATGACTTGGAACCAATACGACCTGCAACATTCTCCTAGAAATTGCATTCTTGGTCTGCGGTCTGTTGAGGTGTAGGCATGCGATATCCGGACTCGACTGGAGCGGTTGTATGAATGCCTCTGGCAGGCTCGAGGAGAAGGCCCGCCTGATGATCCTACTACATGTGCGTGTCTGAAATGTCAGAAACTGGCTTAGCATAGTTCAGGCAGGAAATTGTCGAAGAGAGACAGACTCTACTAGTCGCACGGCGTGCCTACTCAGCAAGATCCGAGGGCGTGAGTATTAGAGAGACAGTCGCCGTCCTCATATGTATCATGTTTTTGTAGTTTATGTCTCTGACTTTTCTTGCTTGTATTACCGTATCCTCAGGCCGTTGTCTCCTAGTACTTACTCCTTGTACTTGCATAGCGTCTCCTCTCTCAGGGAGCCACGTTGGTTGGATCACCTGCTTGCGTTTTTCGGACTCAGCTCATTACAAGGTACATGAAGTTACGTGTGAGTTCAAGAAGCATTGGTTCGTCCATGTGCAACACAACGAGGGCCCTGATCGCATGAGATAATCACATATCATATGTTCTGCTTTTGCTTTTGTTCCCAAGACTCATACATCACGAAAGTGGATATTTAGATGACACCCTAATGAGCAATTACTTTGACCCTATCCCTATATATCCAGGCCTGGTGGCTGGTAAGTGGGCAATACATACGCTTTATTGCCCGGCGGTGCTTATGCGGCTCTTGTTACTGAGGAAGTTTCGATCAGATGGCTGGTCTTCAATCTCAAAGCTGACGTGGGGTCGTTTGCGATATGTACTTCGTTACGGCAAAATCGGGAAGAGAGATTCTACTGCAATAGCCAGTACAAATGCCATTACGACGCGATTGCCAAATGCCAAAAAAATATCCATGATAAATGTTACAAAGTAGCATCAAGACTAATTACGTTGGTGAGTACGTGGTGTCAAATGAAATGAAAAGCCATGATCTTAAGACTATACTGGGTTAGTCATCCTGCTGGGTTCGAATGGGTGGTGAATCGTTGGATAATAGAACCTGATCATCTTCGATGTTACGGTGTGCAATGGCTCATCATGGGGCATTCACCAGTTGCTGGTGGAACAGGAATTGTGTTAGCATTGTACATGACGTCAGTGTCGTCACCCTCAGGGTCGCACACAAATCACCAGGAAGACAGGATAGAGCAAAAGGGAGCACTGGTATATAACGCGGGTGTCACAGTCACATAGATATCACCTTTCCTACTTGTGAATAGACAAACATAAATACCATAACAACATTTGACAGCCGAAAATGCAACCGTGCCAAGGGACCAAGGAAATATGAACTAGTGGAAGCGAAGCTAAAGTGCCTCTCCCGGAGGCCCCGTGTTCTCAACAATGCCGGTATAAAAAGAGTCGATCGAAAGATGACGGTCTACATGAAGAAAATCAGCGGACGCCAGATGAGGCACCTGAGAGTCAGGAGACTGCAAGGCACTCTGACCACCACCATTGCTGTATTGTTGGCCGTAATCGTGGGGGTTCGGTAACCCTTCTTGGGCTGGGGGATACGCAATGCCATACTGTTCGGGAGTATACGTTTGGTGATCATAATAAGCCTGAGCCTGTGAAGCATAGGCCGCACCATGGCCATGGTCCGAAAAGTATGCAGCAGGGGGGGTGGTAACGGCCATCGGTTCTCCATAATGATCCATCTCTGTAGGGGTGGACTCGTGATCTATTGAGTGGTTCGG
This sequence comes from Astraeus odoratus, assembly GCA_016618355.2. NCBI lineage: Eukaryota > Fungi > Basidiomycota > Agaricomycetes > Boletales > Astraeaceae > Astraeus > Astraeus odoratus. Next base: position 25,872 of record JADGIP010000051.1, on the reverse strand, counting down.
CTGTGATGGGGGCTCTTGTGTGATGTAGGATTTTTCCAAGAATTCCACGCTATCCTCAAATCGGCTTTCACGACGACGCCTGGCAATCAACATTCCTACACCGATAACACCTGCAAGCCCAACAAGACCAACAATCGTGAAGGTCCCTGCCACGGCACCTGTGTTGGAGAAAAAGCTGCTATCATAAGATATCTATCGTCACAGACGATGTAGTCATATGTCTTACCCAGAAGAGGAGTCAGGAGAAGAGCTGCTTGAAACCGAAGTGGACGGTGTTGTTCCCGAAGAATCCCCAGAGCCTGTAGACCCGGAATTCGTAGATGGAACAGTTGCCACCGCTGCGAAACTCGTAGACGCGGAGGTCACCGATACTTGTTGGGCAGCGGTATTTGTGCCAGAGCTGCATTTAATTTGTATGTCGTTATTTTCCCAAAAAAAAAAAAAAAAGTAAAGAAGTAAGCAACGTACGTAGATGTAACATGGGATGTAGCAGAAGTAGTGGGCTGTGTAGCAGCTTGTGTGGAAGCAGCTGCAGATGGTGTGGACGCTGGTGAAGAGGTGGGTGTTACAGGTGTTGAAGAAAAATCCAAAGTGCTCGAGGAGCTGGAAGGTGAGGGCACTGCAGATGATACAGGAGTCGGGGAGACGGAGCTAGTTGGGTCGAACGCAGATGTCGCCAACGCAGCTGCCGGAGTCGAATTTACAGAGGAACCATCGTCCAGTGACGTGCTGGTCGACGGACCTACAACATCAGAAGATGAAATGGAAGGTCCCTGCCTCTTGTGCTTTAGACGAAAGCGCTGTCCATGGGAATCGAAAGTCTGCGCGTTAGCAACGACGAAGGTGAGTATAAACAGGTAAAGGAGTGTGGGTCTACGTCTGATGGCAAGGGTGAAACGCATCCTAGAAGGAAAGATCGGAAGTAACGAGCGAGTGACACAGAGTACCGCGGACGGCCTTCAACTGCATGCAAAGGCTGTAGCCAAGAAACCTGAGGCAGATTTCTCCTCGCTGGCAGTACCAGTGATGCTAGTGATGACAATCACGTCCCACCGTTATATTTACAGTGTCAGTAGTGATGTATTAATAGATTCCCAATCCAGCAGTTCGGCACGTGCTTTTCGAGGGCCTGCGACAACTCGGCCTTTGCAGGCGGCCAGTAACTAACTATTATACCCCCCTGTCCAGATGACCGCCGTCTCTGCTGCAGACCTCCGCAGTGCCCTTTCGTTGCCAGCGTCTGCGCAAGGCCCGTCCCAGCCCCGCAAGTCTCAAACACATGGGCCCAAAAAGCCCGATGGCATATCTCGCGAACTCTACGCTCTGATCGGACCCTCGGCACCCTCTCTCGCTGCCAATCTCGCAAAACCGCGACTCAAGCAGAAGCCGAACTTTGGAGCTCGTGGTATAGTTAAATGGTGCGTCCTTCAACACCATGCTTGACTAGCTTATGTAGTGCGATAGGGAATGGAAACCCTTTCGCAATCACGCACGAAGCGACTCCTTGCAACTCTGCCACTGGGCGAAAGCGAACGAACCAGACACCGGTCAGTGGATATTGGACATCGTCAGACTGCACTGAATTTACCCTCATTAGAATACTCTTTTGCGAAGTACAATGTCCAGCTGACTCGGTACACCTACTCCGAAGAAGAGTATACCGGGCTATTAGACGGTCTGTCTACGTGGGCCCTTCCCCTCCATGTCATGGCCTCATATCCTCGTAGACAAAGAGTGGTCCAAAGAAGAGACCGATTACTTGTTTAATATCGTGCATGAATACGACCTCCGCTGGTATGTTATACACGACCGCTACGACTTTCCAAGTGGGTCTCCGCGCGCGATCGAGGTAGTTTATTCTTGTATTTGGGCACAGTGTAGAGGGATTGAAGCTCTACAAGGACCTTAAAGACAGGTATTATAGCTGCTGCAGGAAACTCATCCGGAGTCGCCCCTGGTCTGGGGACGAAGCCAGCAAATCACAGCTGCTCAATAGCTATCAGTTTGACAAAGGTTTTTCTATAGCACTCTATTTCACTCGACTATTCATGTATGTTTATTACCAGAACGTGAAAAGATGCGGAAGAACTACATTGCAAGTCTGGAGGAGCGTACACCAGAGGAAATCGCCGAGGAGGAAGCTCTATTCATCGAGTTGAAGCGGCTAGAGCAAAATGAGCGCAAGTTCAGGAAAGAACGCGACGAACTACTTCGCACCCTACTAGGAATCGACTCGGGCTTGCCCGATATCGTCGCAGAGGAAGAGGGACCCACTGCTCTCTCTGCCGACAATCTGAAGAAAAAAAAGAAGGGAGCAGCAGACACGGAGGGTCCTCTAACCCCCACTAACATCATAGCGTTAGGAGCACCTGCACCCAAACGAATGCAATCCATTAAATCAGGTGTTTATGGTAGGTGGGTTCTTGAGGATGTCGGACATCCACTTAATGGGTTCAGACGAAAAACATTGCATCATGCGCGTCGAACCACCAGTAACGAATACCACGAAAACAACGCATGTGCCTGTACATCTGCGTAGCTTCAAGCTTCCGGTCCCCAAGGCAACCATCGCTCCGAAGGTTTCACAGGCACTTGCTGAAGTCGGACTCGCACATTCAAGGCTGGTTATGCCGACGCGCGAAAATTGTGCCAAGTTTGAGTCCGTTTTAGAAGCGACTACGGCATTGATTGAGACAAAGAAGATTGTCGATAAAGTAGAACAGGATATCCGGGTGCTTAAAGCAAGGTTGGGTTTGAGGGAGAGCGAGGGTGCTGACGGGGAAGGGAAGGAGTCGACAGCGATGGACGTTGACGAAGCCAAGGACGATCCGGGGACAGTGAGAGAGGTTGAGGTTGAAGGAAGGGCGCAGAGCGTGGTCAGCACGAAAAGCGGACGGAGCCGCAAACAGGTGTGTACATCAACACCGGCACTCAGACTTAACTGGATGGAACTTTGTAGTCGCGTCGTTCGATGTCAGTATCTTCGATCGATACATCTACATCTACTCGGATGGGCACAAAAAGACAAAAAAGGAGTTGAATTGCGAGGTAGTTTGGTTTACGAACATGTCTTTACACATAGTGGCATAGACAGTGACATGTCCGCGACGAATCCACGATTTGTTCATCCATGATGCATATATGTGAGTGGGAATTTCATCCACTCGATTTATTCTTGGGTAAACCGGAGGAGGAAGTTGACAATGATAGCCACTGTAAAGACCGATGGATGAGGTTTAATTCTTCTTACACGGGAAAACTCACCAAGCAGTGCAACACAAAGAACGGTCTATGTCCGTGGATGGTGAGGAACGGTTTAGAAGTGAAAATAATAATAATAAATACTCACAGGTCCAACTCTGTCATCATACGGCCCACGACCCCCGCGGCGAATAGAAGCAGCTCGCCAGTGGTAGGTATACAAAGCATAGATCATGACAGCCATGGCTGGTTTGTGAATGAGCTATTTGCGCCGGGACTAGTACAAAACACAGGATCTTACCAACTGTGGAGAACATGGCTGCGCTGATCTTTCCCACCTGAATAGCCGACTTTTCGTGAATTGTGAGAGAAATAGGGGAGGTGCGACTACGAAACCTTGTCACCAAAATTGAGTAGACCAACGGCCAGGCCACCCAAAACCACTGTGAAGTGGAGCCATGACAAGAACGTTCGTTCGTTCGCAAACGATACCTTCGGCTCTACCCTGATGGGAAGTGCGATACGCTTAGAAGCGGTGCGCTGGAGGAGGGGCTGGGTGGACATGTATGTGACTGGTTGGCAAGTATGGAGTAGGACGGAGAATATAAGTATATCAATGAATCGATGACAAAAACAAAATCTCACTTTTGAGTTCCACGGCCACCTTCTAAATCAAGGTTAACCAGATCGGGTAATTAGCCCCTTTCCCCATATATATTGTGCTGTGGTCGTCGTTGCCGCCTCGTGTGAGTCTCCACTGGTACAAAGGCTGTGGAAAATACTCGAGCGAGCGCTTGTGCAAGTTCTACAACTACTCTCGCTAGCCTTCAAGTGCCGCCCTATACCTGTGGAGGGCCTTCCAGCTATGTCCAGCATCCCAGAAGATGATTACGTTGACGTGTCCAGCGTCAGAAACACCGAGTCGGAGCCAGAAGAACCTGCGCCGTTGCCCCCGTCCACTCCTCAACGTGATGACCCCAGCGTCTTCTACGACAGATGGATCAAACAAGGTATTCAGCCACTTACTGCCTTCTAGCCGAACGTCGACTGAATGCTCGTCTCATTCGAAGCTTCAGGGAACTGCTTTTTACCGGATGTGACTGTGTACGTCGACGACCTCGACAGAGTACGATGATATCAATTATGCATTCCAGACCTCATGAGCTGCGTAAACTGTACCCAGGGTACTCTCTTATCATGTCAGATGACTTCAAGCTCGACCTTCTCTCCTTCCCTGACATCCATACGGAACGCATCCCGTCGTCTGAAGAGGTCACAAACGTCTTGTTTGCGTCCATGCCTCGTCGCGTCGCCGGTGATGTTCCCGGAAAGCTTTTGGATAGGGTAGTCTATGGATCGTACAGGATGCTCTGGAAGGTGTGGCGAATCTCACTATGTACAGCATGTTTCTGAACATCTTGTAGGAGCATGAATTCATTGTCCATATTATGAAGGTGTGTATGTCACCCAAACATTGGGCGTGCGTCTGAATGGTCCCTAGGTTCCTCAAGCACTCTCCTTCAAGGTCATACACTTCGTCATGCACGCGGGTGGCGAGCAACCAGCCCGGGACTTGATTCTCTCTGCGATGATTTTCCAGGATCGTTTACACGATGAAATCTGGGTATATAATCAAGGCTTCTGGAGCAGAGATAAGGGTCTTTGGTCTGAAGTTCAGAACGCTTCTTGGGACGACATTGTGATGAAGGAAAACTACAAGAAAACCTTGAAGAATGACATATATGGCTTCTTTGAGGCAGAGGAAGTCTACAAGAAATTCGCGATCCCTTGGAAGGTCCGTCGAAGAAGATTGGTAACCGCTCACGCACTTACGTTATTATCTAGCGCGGCTTGATCATGTATGGTCCTCCAGGTACGTACTTGCGCATTTCCGTCAGTGTTTCTTGAAGTCTAAATGGTAATTAGGCAACGGGAAGACCATCACCATCAAAGCAGTCATTAAATCTTGCGCAGAGCGCGGATTCATACCTCTCTATGTCAAATCGTTCCAGAGTTCGTTCGTCTTCTTTGACTGCTGGTCAGACTGGTTATGAACTAAATCTTATTCCAGGCCCCCGAGGCAAGGAAGGTGCCATGCAAGACGTGTTTACGAAAGCACGTCAGTCGGCGCCTTGTGTTGTATGTCTTCCTCCCATCAGTTCGGTGACTTCTCACTCATTGGAAACAACTTTGTAGCTAATTTTGGAGGACTTGGACAGTCTGATCAATGACAAAAACCGTTCATTCTTCCTCAACCAACTTGATGGTCTGGAAGGCGATAATGGCCTGCTGGTCATCGGGTCGACCAACCACTTCGAAAGTCTCGATCCTGGTCTGTCCAAACGGCCCAGTAGATTTGATCGCAAATAGTGCGTCGCCGTCGTTATTTGCTACATGTGCACTAATCCGTGTCTGTAGCCTCTTCGATGATCCGGATTACGAAGAAAGGATCTTGTACGCAAAATACTGGCAGAACAAACTGGAAAATAACGAAGAAATATTATTCCCGGATTCTCTCGTGGAGGAAGTGGCGAGCACGACCGCAGGATTCAGCTTTGCTTACTTGAAGGAGGCTATGTAAGTGCGTTTGTGTTTGTGTCTATTTTGGTGTCTTATATGTCGGGTTAGCGTTTCTGCTCTCGTGGGGTTGAATAATGCAAGCGAAGGAGGGGAAATCAACTTTGCAGATCTCCTCAAGAACCAGATAAAGACCCTCCAGAAGGAGCTTGGGAAACGACAAGGACCCGTCAAGGAGGTGATAACCTCGACTAAAAATGTTGAGACTGGGAGCAAACGTCCGGTATTCCTTCAACCAGACGTTCTTATTCCTGGATCACTGCCACGGAGCTCTCCGGAACCGTTGTCGAAGACCGCAGCTGACCCTCTCCAGGATATCTTCAAGACATACACGTCGGACAACATCCGAACTGATCGCGAACAATCTAATCCATGGGGTTCCTGGGCTTCTGGGTCGCAGAAGACCCTGCATGACACTTCTAATCATACTACGTTCGCAGATGCTAAGCCGTCCACTGTTCTGAAGATCAAGTTTGACTCCCCCGCGGACTCTTCTCGGGGACGGCCTTCCCAGATCCGTAGCGTATTCCCGGCTCCGGTATGCGCATACCCGCAAGCAGTCAAGCCAATGCCTGGCACCCTCCCAACCCAGGAACCCGCACTATTTCGTAGACCCTTCGATAGTCCCGCCCCGAAGCGACCTTGAAGGTCCGGGATGGGCCATATTCCCTTGCGGATGAGTATTTTGGAAGCCCACTGTGTCGTTCTGTTGAAGATCTGCAGTATTTTAACAGCTGCCCTCACGTTCTAACCTACGAAATTTACGTCATGACTCTCATTTCATTGTCAATCTGTCACTGTATTTCTTGTGTGCATTACAAATCCCACGTCCTAGCTCCCATATGAATGATGTTCTTCACGCCCGTACATCACTACTCTCAGATCTCTAGTAACCAAGAACTTTCGTATCCCTGATGGTGTTCCGTCTGCGCATAACGATATATCTGAGCTGTAGAAATGTTGGAATTGCATGCTCCTCCTGTAACGAAATTGTCTAATGCATGAGCCGCTTGATCGAAGGTACGAGCAGGAAAGGTGTTAATAAAGCATGGCCTCCACATGATGCCGCATTCCCAGTTAGACGTCATCATCGCTCGGTAACCTTTCCCCTTTACACCCTCCGGTTCGGCTGCGACCCTACAACCGAGGACAACAATCCGTTTGGCGTCGGCACGAGAAAGAACGAGTTTTGTCTATTACTGCGAGCCAATATGCTGTTCCTGCAGAGCTTGTAGGTCCGTTTCATGCAGGCGTTACCACGTTCAAGCTGGCTGTGCCGCCCATGCCACTCGGTGGTAGGTTCCAGGGAACCCGGATGGACCGGTGCCCGCCTTACTTCTATAGGAAGCCGTCTTCATTGCCCACTATCTTGCCACGGTGGACACAGGAAGCGTTGTTCCGGGTATTCACTAGTTACTCCGGTTCGTCTGCCTCGCTCCAGTTAGCGCGTAACTAACGTCTGTACTGCTCGGTGATGATGCAAGCCCCATGAAACACTCGCTAGGGTGGTACTCTCGTTTTTCGAGTGCTGGCCTTTAAGTAGACATCGATACTACTGTCTCGTTCTAATACAGTTTTCATCTTCAGGTTTTTCGCAGTGGTTACTGTGGCCTGTCGTATAACTATATGGCATATTCAAGGAGGTAGTTCTGTATGCGTAGCATTTGAGCGGCCAGCCAGGCCCATCTGTCCATCGTAACGTACCCCATCTGAACCCATCTCAGAATTTTCTTCCGAATCATGGGCTCCTCCTAGAGTCTTTATTATAAACCGGAAGCGTTCACTTTATGGAAAAACCACTTTGCGCGATTAACAGACCTCGTGAAGAGCGAGGTCAATGGCGGCTGTCAACGATCAGTAGGTCAAGCTGTCATTAATTTAATCAGGTGGCTCACTGCTCGATAACTCTAGTCCGTGGCACGATTCGTTTTCGGACTTTCCGACCTTTGCCTCTCGCGTTCAACAAGGCAGCCAGGCTTCTCATGGTCAGGATTTCCGATCTCTCTATTGCGCCCAGAGGGAACGAGACCATAAAGAATCCCCCCAAAAGGGAGATAGTGGACAGAGTGATAGGTCAGCACCACGACGGAAGGCTCGCTGGTAACCGGGAGATATCACTGCATTGGGGACGGGTACATGTCTACAACGATGTAATACTGTGGTCTTGAGCAGCACCAAGTAGTACTTGCTGGCCAACGGGCCAAGTTCGTGTGACCTGGCTTGGGATGATTAGATCACATCCGAGTATGGGCATGATAGATAAACATGTCCGAGTCGACTCGGGATGACTCCTCACTCGCAGTTCGCCCCGTCATGGCTCCTCCATCCGTTGAAACGGCTGAAAGCTCCGTGGATCTGTTCAAATCCATAGGTTTGTCCCAGTCCAAGGCTGCGGAAGCGGCGAAGAACCCCAGGAGTGCCGCTGTCCTTCGGGATCTGATCGAATCATATAGTCTCGCGACACCCGGGCTTTCTGAAAAGCAGGCCGTCCTTGTTTCAGCGTTGGCGGTGCAACTCAGCAAGACACAGAATGTCGGCCCTGCCGAACGCGCCTACATCGTAAAGGCAATCCGGGAAGAGAAGCTTAAATCTGTGGATCAGGTGAACGGTTGGTAGCCCCGTCGCAACATCCTGTCCCCGTGGTCTTGAATATATCCAACAGTCGCTACGAAGTACTTCGAGACCCACGCTATCCCCATAGACGAGGATGACTTCAACGCTACGTGCGGTGTTGGTAAGTCTGTCGCTCTTGCGAGCACATCAATTCAATTAAATCTATAAACAGGCTTCTCGATAACGATGGCCCAGCTGGAGGATCACGTAAAGGACTACATCAATGCCAACGCAGTCACGAATTGGTCGCATCTGGGATCCGCTATTGGCGGTGTCAAGAATATCCCTGCACTCCGCTGGGCAAATCCTTTGGACGTTAAAGGTGCAGTCGAACGTGTTTTCACTGAGTCATTTGGCCCGAAGGAAACCGGTAAACCTAAGGCAAAGGTATGGAGGAATGTCGCTAGCTAGTCTTCCTACGTTGCACTGACTTCGCTGGATGAAGAAAGAGACTAATGTCGTGACTGACGCATCCGATAACAAACCACTAGCGACTGAATATGACCCGGCTCTAAGTGCAAAGGCCAGGAAGGTCGTCTTCGAAGAAGGTTTCTTGGGTGCTCTGCACAAACCCGGTGGCAACCCTCAGCTTCATCCTCACCTGCGCGAGCAGCACCTTGCTTTCACAGGCGGTCAGGTGCTCACGCGTTTCCCTCCTGAGCCCAACGGGTATTTGCACATCGGTCATTGTAAAGCCATATTTGTCAATTTCGGTTACGCTGCACACTACGGCGGAAAGTGCTACCTTCGTTTTGATGATACCAACCCCGAGAAGGAGGAAGGGCGGTACTTCGACAGCATAATAGAAGTCGTCCATTGGCTTGGATTTGAGCCATGGAGGATAACCTATTCAAGCGACTACTTCGATAAACTGTACGACCTTGCCGAGGAACTAATTAAACGTGACAAGGCATACGTGTGTCACTGTTCGCGTGAGTTAGTTGTGGGCTACTATTCATTATGCACTCATTTGGTCCTTAGAGGAACAGATCAAGGCGGACCGTGGCGAAAAGGTTTCAAGCCCAAAGGCCTGTGTCCACAGATCGCGACCTGTTGATGAGTCATTGGAAGAGTTCCGGAAGATGAAGGATGGGTACTATCGGCCCAAGGAAGCATTTTTACGAATGAAACAAGATCTTTCCGACGGAAATCCCCAGATGTGGGATCTCCCCGCCTACCGCGTTCTAGATGCCCCCCATCACTGCACTGGATCTAAGTGGAAAATATATCCTACGTACGATTTCACCCACTGCCTAGTAGATAGCTTCGAGAACATCTCGTGAGTGGCTCTTACTCCGCCCGACCAAGGGCTTTCTCACCGGACGTTTTGTTGTCCAGGCATTCCCTATGTACAACAGAGTTTATCGCCTCACGTCAGTCATACGAATGGCTTTGTGATGCTCTTGAGGTCTATAAGCCAAGGCAATCTGAATATGGCAGGTTGAACATCCAGGGAACGATCAGCTCAAAGCGGAAAATACTGCAGTTAGTAGAAGAGAAATACGTATCCGGATGGGATGACCCCCGACTATATACTGCCATTGCCCTTCGACGTCGGGGCATTCCCCCTGAAGCTATCCTCAATTTTGTGAGCACACTGGGTGTGTCCACCGCGACCTCCAACATTCAGATAACACGCTTTGAGCAAAGCGTCAGGCAATATCTGGAAGGAACTGCCCCGCGTCTTCTGATGGTTCTTCGTCCCCTGAAGGTTACCATCGAGAATATACCGGCAGACTATGTCCTTATGGTCGAAAAACCACTACACCCTAAAGTCCCTGGACTAGGAACGTCTTTGGTGCCGTTCACTCGAACTATTTACATCGACGCCGATGATTTCAGGCTTGAAGATTCTAAGGATTACTTCCGCCTCGCACCTGGCAAGACAGTGGGTCTGTTCCAGGCGCCACATCCAATTACATGCACATCGTATATCAAGGATCCTTCCACGGGTCAAGTAACCGAGGTTATGTGCCGCCTGGAAGACCGCGATGCACGGAAACCGAAGGCGTTCATCCAATGGGTAGCTGAACATGCACCATCTGGTAGTCCCGTTCGGGTTGACGAGACCCGTCTTTTCCATCCTCTATTCAAGAGTGACAACCCTTTGGCGGTTGTTCCGGACTTCAGGGCTGATATCAACCCTAATAGCATGGAGGTCATTCGTGGGGCCATGATCGAGGTTGGCTTTTGGTCTCTCGCTCGGGAATCGATGGCAAAGGCCATGGAAGAAAGTTGCGCTCGAATCGGGAAATTGAAATCACCAGCCGTCACCGCTGAACAGCTGGTAGGGAAAGAATGCGTCCGTTTCCAAGGCCTTCGTGTAGCCTATTTCGCGTTAGACAAGGATTCCCGTGTTACTGCACTGGATCAACCAAGTACTACAAACGATCGCACTCAAGGAGATTACATAGTCTTGAATAGGGTAGTGAGCCTAAAGGAGGATGCAGGGAAGGGTGTTTAATACGGATTGCAGATACATACGCAGGTCGTGATAAATTGAATAGACGATACTACTCCTATGCAGCAATGAGCGCATGTAGACTATAAATTTCTCTGCGCACAATGTAATATACATCACAAACGTTACCTTCAAGCTCGACCTTCCCTTTCTCGGTTTTCTTGACTGCTACTGTCTCTTCAATGCTGTCGGAGGATTGGTCTCTCCTTGCTCCGGCACCGCATATCAGTACACCCTCCCCAATTAACTCGGCCGGGATTCCGATGGACGCTAGTCTGGCCTTCAGAGCCGTGAGCTTCAGTTCACCGATCATAGTAGAACGTGGGAGCGGCTGCGCTATGCGGGCACCGAATATACGATCTGGCTGAACAACAGTCCTCGCGGTGGCTGTATCCGAGGAGACTGAAGACCCTGCTGGTTCTAGTATGGGGATATTCAAGCTGAAGTGGTTTGTGACACGGCCCGTTACGTAGCCAATTTCATTGTCCTCGAACTACAAAAGTTAGTAAGTATGACAGACAAGGGTGCCTCAACATACCCGAGACATCTTCAGAGTGCTAAGTAATTCATCACTGATAGATATCGAGAAAGTGTTCGTGTGTTGACCAATTTGAATGCTCTCTGCTGTCGATGGTGCATAAATATCCCTCGTCATTGATCGAATCTGTCCACAGCTCTCGATGAGAACACTGGCAGCTTCCGTAGAGGCATGAACAATGATCTAGAAGCGGATGGTCCTGCTTAGCAGGTAGCTGTAGAATTATAACTCGTTCACGAACCATTTTCCTGGGATTCACTTGGGGTACAATGGCTTTGATGGCACGACCATCACTCAGACCCTCCATGTCAACGAAAAGGAGACGACAAGCAAGTTGGATCTCGACCTCGGAGGAAACGAATTTTGAAGGTGGTTCTCGGACCGCGTTCTGAAATGACAAATAAGATACCTGGAAGGCAGGAGAGTAAGTGGAAGCACCTTGTCCTCTTCCTCTGCCTGTCTGCGTTTTGCCTCCTTGACCTCCTCACTTTCGGCGTCTTCTTCGAACACTTTACCCTTCCTTAACCACATACCAACATCAATGGTTTCACCATACTCGTCCACTCTTCGTTTCTTCTCAACATACGGAAACATACGAAAGCGGTGGGATTGGCCATCCGCACTTTTGAAAAAAGACGTTGACTTTGAGACATTACCTTTGAGGTATATATCAAAAGATAGCAAAGTCTTTGTCAGTCCGTCATCCATATCCCCTCCCCAGTCTGCATTGTCCTCGCGCTTGTCATGTTTTCGGCGCCGACCGATGCGATCATGGCGATCGGTATCATCCATGTCATCGTCATTTAGCGTACGTTCAACTTCATCTTCCTCGGAATCGGAATCGGAATCGGAGTCCTCGTCACTTTCATCTTCATCTGCCTCCAGAACGCGCTGGTTGCGGACAATCGCAGCCTGGTGTGCTGCTTCTTTTTCTTTTGCTGCACGCTCTTTAGCAAGGTACAACTCTAGCTCCGCACCTTGCAGAGGGACTTTAGATCTCATCTATACCATTGGTTACGGGATGCCCAAGGTGAAAAATAGATAACCCACCTTCAATTGGAGGGCACCATCCATCATGACATTATTACCGATTTTTCCCTTGTCCCATTTGTCCGTGTCCCTCTGGGAGCTATTCCAACGATCAAAAAGAATGCGCGACAGTGTGCCCTCCTCCCCTCTCGCGGTTAGGAGAACGACATTATCAGGGACAGCGGCAAAGTCTGCAAACAAGGACCTGGACGGTCCGTGTGATAGTGAAGCGGGGACAGCCAAGATGATTTTGGGTTCCTTTGATGAATACGTCTGCATGAGCGACTGTGGATTAAGAAAAAACTCGAGGTATCTTGTGGAGTCCAGTGGCGACATTGGTAAACACGTAGCCGCATGGGAACGAGGAAAAGGTACCTGAACCGTAACGCAAATGCTCCCAATGCTTCATCTTCAGCATCATCCTCACCCCTTCGTCGCTTGTGTCCCGTTTTCCCGCTGCTGTCCACACCAACGTCCTCTTTGCTGACCGTTCCACCAACCCATTCCATCATACTACGGACAAATGTCAGCATTTCTCTTCCGTTGCGCGACAGGAGACAGATAGGATATCGGTAGTCTGCATATCTCCAGTGCTGGTCAAGGAGGACAAGAAGCTCTAACAGACGAGGACCAGCATCACACGGCAGCAACAACGACGAGCGAGAGGATAGCGTAGCGCTGATCGTGTCTGAACCGCATATTGAGTTGCGCAGATAAAGATCGGCTACCATAACGCACCTATAAGAGCAGCATCGCGATCCTTCCGCCTAGGTGTGGTAACGTTTGCCCGGTCTGCATCCGTGATGAAAAGGTCTGGTCGGGCAAGTGGTTCGGAGATGCCACCAGCAGACGGTCTGAATAGAACTGTCCCATCAAGATGGCGCTCTTTCATATGATTCACATTGACAGCATATACGATCGTCCCCACAGAAGGGGAACGAATTTTCCATATCGTACCACCTAAGGAGTGGCCAGCAGCGAACGGTGTGATCGTGATGCCTTGACATTTCCCTGGACGAAGAGCAATTGTTTTAATCACTTTTAAGACTCCGAGGTACACTGAAATGCTGTAAACTAACCCTGCAGGTGGGTCGGTTGTGAATAACGCAAAGTATTCACGGCGTCATATACGTCGTGCACTTCCTGCACGGTTGCTACACACTTCCCTACAGACAGTACAGAAGATGTCTGTTCCTGGCCCTCGGAACCATCTATGTTCGTATCTTCATTAGCCGTAGCGTGCTCTTGATCTAAATCATCGGTTTCTTGTTCATCCCGTGTTCCTTCGATGTCCTCGAGGGTGACTATTCGTGCCATTGCCTGGACAGGAATAGTAGTGTATGCGGGAGCCTTCAATCCCCACCGCGCATGGGCATATGCGTACAGTCCCGAGTGTGCAAGATCGCCATGAGAGAGAAGCACAAGATCTACTGTGGGCGCATATCTAGTGCAGCCATCAAAATACGTTTCATGAGGAGGTCTTACTACGTACTGACGTAGAGCTTCGCAGTATCTTGCCCAGGACGGTGAAGCGGAGCCGTCCTCAGATTTGGACGCGTGTTCTTCCGGGCTCCAATCAGGTGATCCGCAGTCAAGGAGGACCCGAACGTCGTCGAGCTGCAAAAGGTATGCAAGAGGGGATGTCTTGGACGTACCTACCGCACCAGACAACGGCGTGAATGTGATCATAACTCGACACGGAGTCTGGTGGACAGCAGCTGCAAATGTAATTGAGTGACATAAATAAATCATAATGCACTTGAAACGAGAGCGGCGTGCGAAAGATTTGGCTTAGGTAAGCGCCATGTGTTAGTCGCTCTTTTAACCCTCCGCCCTTTCTTCTGGACCATCACCCATCCTCATCACCCTTTTGTCCATCCCAGTAAGTCTCTGGACGCGTCTTCCCGTGTCTGCTCGTGTCCTCTCTCTGACTGTCCACTTTTTCAGCCAATTATCAAGAAATCATGCGTGAAGTCATCTCAGTCCATGTTGGCCAAGCTGGTGTCCAGATTGGAAACGCCTGTTGTACGTATTCGATTCCCCCCCAAAAAGCTTGCAACTCGCGTTTATGACGCGGTCCCGTTGTCGATGCCCTTTTTCATTCCTTTACTGGGTGCTGATATATTTTTTTGTTAGGGGAACTGTACACCGTCGAACACGGTCTCAGTGTCAGTTTTGCTTTTTATTCCCCTTCTCATACCCGTCTCGCTAATTTACGTCAAATAGCCGGATGGTCGCCTCGTTGAGGGTTCTCCATCTGCCAATGACGATGGCTTCAGCACTTTCTTCTCCGAGACATCATCAGGAAAACACGTGCCTCGGTCATTGTACATCGATCTTGAGCCCAACGTGATTGATGAAGTCCGGACTGGTACTTATCGGAGTCTTTTCCACCCAGAGACTCTGGTGACCGGAAAAGAGGATGCCGCAAGCAACTGTACGGTGTATATGCGTGTGTATTCTTATGTGACACTCATAGAGTTCACAGATGCTCGTGGTCACTACACGATCGGCAAGGAGCAGATTGACAATGTCATGGACAAGGTTCGCCGCCTTGCTGATAACTGCTCTGGTCTCCAGGGATTCTTTGTCTTCCACTCGTTCGGTGGGGGTACTGGTTCCGGTTTTGGGGCGTTGATTCTGGAGCGTCTTTCCACCGACTATGGGAAGAAGTCAAAGCTCGAATTCAGTGTGTACCCTGCACCGACGATGGCAAACTCGGTTGTGGAGCCATATAATTCGGTGTTGACAACTCACACCACCCTCGAGCACTCCGATTGCTCATTCATGGTTAGCCACTGGTTTACGTAACGCTCACCAGGGTCTTATTGACGTTTGTCACTAGGTTGATAACGAGGCCATTTACGACATTTGCAAGCGGAACTTGAACATCACATCACCTAGCTTCACGAACTTGAACCGCTTGATTGCTCAGGTCGTTTCCTCCATCACCGCTTCTCTGCGCTTCGATGGTTCCCTCAACGTGGACTTGAACGAATTCCAGACCAACTTGGTGCCGTGCGTATATGACTCGTTGGATGTTTGCATAGTTGCATTTAATGCTGCAAGCCAGTTTCCCTCGTATCCACTTCCCGCTGGCAACTTTTGCTCCCATTATCTCCGCTGAGAAGGCTCACCATGAGCAGAACTCGGTCGCTGACATGACGTTCTCATGTTTCGAGACCGGCAATCAGATGGTGAAGTGCGACCCTCGCGAGGGCAAATACAGTACGTGACACCTAACTCATCAAGTTCATATACCTGATTGTGCTTGTGTTTAGTGGCTTGTGCTCTGCTCTATCGTGGTGACGTCGTACCCAAGGATGTCAACGCGGCAGTTAGCATCATCAAAACTAGGCGCACGATTCAATTCGTGGATTGGTGCCCAACCGGTTTCAAGTTGGGTATCTGTAACGAGCCCCCTGCACACATCCCAGGTGGCGACCTTGCCAAGGTCTCACGGAGTTTGTGTATGTTGTCGAACACCACGGCCATCTCCAGCGCGTGGAGCCGTCTTGACCATAAATTCGACCTCCTGTACTCGAAGCGTGCGTTCGTTCACTGGTACGTTGGTGAGGGTATGGAGGAGGGTGAGTTTTCGGAGGCTCGTGAAGATCTTGCTGCCCTCGAGAAAGACTACGAAGAGGTTGGCATCGACTCTGCTGACGTCGAGGAAGCTGGCGAGTACTGAGCAGTCCCACCACGTTTACTTGCGCACTTCTTTTTGGGTTCGGATACAAAACCTAGCTCTCGCTATAATCTTCGCTCTTGTCTGATGATTTTTACGATGTTTCTACGTATACCAATTGAAAGCATGAATTGAACGGGATTTTTCTTTCGGTAATGTCTAATAATGAGCAATCTGTGTCATCTGCATAGAAGCGAATTACAGTGTAGCATTAGTTTCCGTGCGGTCCGAAACGCTTACGTGGAAGATCTAGATACAGGTCCCCGTTTATGATTATCACTCGAGGCTGCTCTCGTACGGAGGACAGTCGGATAAGTAATGCCTGCAGGTCGGCCAAACCGACAGACGCGAGGGTTGCTATTTCCAAGGAAATAGAAATGTATGACGGAGATATTACCATAACAGGACTTGTGTCCCAGCAAATTTTGCGGACTAAGTCGCTGTCGCATCAACTTGGTCGTACTTCTCGTTTCCCTTCCGTCCCATCCACGAGACCTGTTTCATCTTTCCTAGTGTTAACAACTCACAGTAATGCGCGAAGTCATCTCTCTTCATGTCGGTCAAGCCGGTGTCCAAATCGGCAATGCCTGCTGTAAGTCCGTACTGTTCACTTGCTTGCTTGTCGGCTTACCAGACGCAGGGGAGCTTTATACACTAGAACACGGGTTGAGCGTAAGTCATTAAACGACTTGGATCAGTAGAGCTACTAAACTGCTTCGTAGCCCGATGGTCGCGTCATTGACGCTGCCAAGGGTGGCACGGATCAAGGCTTTTCCACCTTTTTCTCTGAAACTGGTGCCGGGAAACATGTGCCCCGCTCTCTGTACATCGATTTGGAACCCGGTGTCATAGACGAAGTCAAGACCGGTCCTTACCGGTCCCTTTTCCACCCAGAGACCATGATCACCGGCAAGGAAGACGCTGCGAACAATTGTGAGTATGCACGCCTTGATGTTCAGCAACGAAGAACTGATCGTCCCACATCGTAACATGCAATCAGATGCCCGTGGTCACTACACTGTAGGAAAGGAGCTGATCGACCCAGTCATGGACAAAATCCGTCGTCTTGCGGACAACTGCTCCGGCTTACAGGGTTTCTTCGTGTTCCACTCATTTGGCGGCGGAACTGGCTCTGGTTTCGGTGCCCTCCTCCTGGAACGCCTCTCCACTGACTACGGGAAGAAGTCGAAACTGGAATTCTGTGTATACCCCGCGCCGCAACTGTCCAGTTCCGTAGTCGAGCCGTACAACTCAGTTCTCACGACCCACACGACACTCGAGCATTCGGATTGCTCATTCATGGTAATGTTGGCATTTTCGTACGCTAACTCTGCAATATTGATGGTGATGATTCACAACAAGGTTGATAATGAAGCCATCTACGATATCTGCAAGAAGAAGCTCGGTGTGGCGCAACCAAGTTTCGTTAACCTTAACCGCCTGATTGCTCAGGTCGTTTCCTCGATCACTGCTTCCCTCCGTTTCGATGGGTCCCTCAATGTCGATCTAAACGAGTTCCAGACTAACCTTGTCCCGTACGTCGTATGTCCACCCGATGCTTCCAGATGCTTATCCGCATCCCAGCTTCCCTCGTATCCATTTCCCTCTTGCTACGTATGCTCCTCTTCTTTCCTCTGAGAAGGCCACGCATGAGACGAACTCGGTGCATGAGATGACATTCTCATGTTTCGAGAGCGGACACCAGATGGTATGCAGATTGTGCTTCGACAGACCTAATTTACTGACTCTCAGCTAAGGTAAAATGTGATCCCAAAGATGGAAAATACAGTGCGTCAACACTTCTCACTCTTTGGGACTACTGTAACTCAATGGATACCTAGTGGCTTGCGCGCTCCTGTATCGTGGTGATGTCGTACCAAAGGATGTTCAGGGAGCAGTTGCCAGCATTAAAACGAAGCGGACGATCCAATTCGTGGACTGGTGTCCGACTGGTTTCAAGGTATATGTCCTCTGCATGTCCTTTCGACCGAAGCGATCCTAAGGCAGTATTAGATTGGTATTTGTAACGAGCCTTCCGCTTACATTCCTGGCGGTGATCTCGCCAAGACGAACCGCAGCCTCTGTATGCTGTCTAAGTAAGTTTTGTTCCAGCTGACTGATTAAAATCAAAACTGAGTTATATCACTATGTAGCACTACCGCCATTTCCGTTGCTTGGAGTCGGCTTGGTGCGTTACATATTCATGGTGATGCGGTTTCGTTCATTGTTGGCTTGACATGTGATGGTAGACTACAAGTTCGACTTGATGTACTCCAAGCGTGCCTTCGTGCACTGGTACGTCGGAGAGGGTATGGAAGAGGTCGGTATCTATTTCTTTTTCCCCTTGCCTACTTCAGGCTCATTCTACTGTAGGGCGAGTTTTCTGAGGCGCGCGAAGACCTTGCAGCACTTGAGAAGGATTATGAGGAGGTCGGTATTGATTCCGCAGATGCTGAAGAGGAGGGCGAGTATTAGATATCTTTCTGCTTCGTTTTGAGCATTTTTTCAAGGATGTTAATTCTGCCGCCTGCAATTTTTGCATGGCCTAAGATATTCGACTTAAGCGAGTTACAAAGTACTGAAGTACCCTAGTATACCATCCCCTGGGATTCAATTTTGTTTCTAAGGCTTACATTACCGATAAATCCGAATCATGAGGCCTAATAAAGCCACACGATAAAATGAACTTGAATTGCATGAGATGTTCCACATGGTCTCACAACTGGCAGGATCGATACCACATTTACTCGCACCGAGCAAACAAGGATCCTCAGCTTTGCGAGTAAGAGTGCAACCCTGGCTTTCCGTTCTGAACATCCTCGGCAGAAGCAGAGAGTAATGCCCTTCTGACCCGGCCTTCAAAGCGGATCGCTTCCCTCTGCACCAAAAAGATGAGTAACACCCATGTAGATGGCCTCGAGCTCGACTGGGTCAGTGGTACCGCGATACTTTTCCAGGTTCCCCATGTGAACTTGTGGATGGTAGGCTGGTGTGAAGGATCGCATTCGGGTGAAGTTTGCAGGTCACCCCAGGATGCTCGTGACGTCGCAGGATAAGTCTTTGTGAACGTCTCCCATGTGCCAACGATACAGGCTGTGAAGTCAGTGTTCCATCCATGTCGAATAAGCTTGTGGACAACTTTGATTGCTTGGTCAACGCAGTCATCGAATGCCGATCTAAGGAGCACCTGTACTGCGTCGACATGGAAGTCTACGACTGGCACGGTGAATACTGCTTAGGCGGAAAGTGAGAACGATAGCGATGTCCCTGAAACTGTGGATGGATGAGCCTGTCCATTCATCGGATAAACTAGATCAATGACAGGGGTACTTGCTCGTTTGGTACAGCATCTAAGTTCGTCATTGGCCACAACTTGCTGCCACACGACGTGTCTCGGCCATGCCACCACAGCGACGACCACAATACACGCCGGAGAGCATCGACCATCAACTCCAGCAGATCCATTTACTCGACCCTTCCTCGTCGTCAGAAAACCTTGAGCAGCTAGGGCCAATAATAAAGCAAATCTATGCTAACAGGCAACAGGATGCCTACTTGCGGAATCTACAGGCGCTCATCGAAGCAAAGGACAGTGAGATAGAGTCCATATGCACTGAAAACTATCAGGAGTTTATATCCTCCGTCTCTACGCTATTCACCGTGAAGTCGTATGCTACGAGCCTCCGCGACAAGATCACGACCCTTGACGAAAGCGTTGGTCATGTCGGCAAGGGTCTCGTAGAGAAGAAAAGGGCCCTCTTACAGTCAAAGAAGACTGCTGCCCACTTAGACGAAGCTATCGACACGCTACAAGCTTGTTTAAAACTACTGGATGTCATTGACCGCATAGGCGACATGATTCGGGAGGGGAAATTCTGGAGTGCCTTAAGAGTGAGTTGAATAACAAGGTCGACCATGACTTCGGGGTATTCAAGTTACTTTCATCCAGTCACTAGAAGATATACAAGCCACCCCGCTGAACACTCTCTCTCAAACACCGCTATATCAGCATATCCTCTCGTCTCTTCCTTCCCTCCGGACGCAAGTCCAAAATGCTGTCACAGCGTCGATGAAACAGTGGCTTTTAGAGATTAGAAATGTAACTGGCGCTGTTGGTAAAGCAGCCATGGAAAGCATGGAGGCACGTACACGAAAGTGGAGAACCCGCCGCGAAAAGGATCCTATGTTGAGAATGAGTCGCGTCGGAAGCGCGGTGGAAATGGTCACGTATGAGAGATCGGACAGTACGTTGGATCACTTCAGCGTATCACTGGAGTTCATCGTCATTCTTACAGACAACATCCTCAATTGTGATGCTGTTAAGGTCGACTTCCAACCGCTGTACCAGAGTATCCACATATACATGTCACTGGACTCCCTCGACGAGCTACGGTATTCATACCAGGCTGATCGCAAGGCCCGTAAACAACCAAACTATAAGATGAGCTTGACTGATAATGCCACAGGCACAATCCGATCTTATCCTACCTACCACTCTTCCGTTGTCTTCTCTTCCTATGATCGTACAAGAGATATGCGGTTTCTTTATCATCGAATCCCATGTACTAGAGACTACGTCGGGTTTTCGCTCTGAACAAGAGGTAGAAGAGCTTTGGGATGCAGTTGTAGTCCGACTGTCTTCTGCGATCCACAATGTCCTGGAAGATGAGAAGGATGCAGATACCTTGTTGAAGGTGAAAGAATGCCTATCAGGTTTCGTTGCGACTCTGGAGGTTAGTAGCAGTGTAACACTTCCAACCATACTATCGCTGACTGATAGAGCTGTAGTCATACTCATACTCCACGCAAGCTCTCCACACCCTGATGCTCACACTCTTCGAGAGATATATTCGCTTACTTACGGCCCAGTCTAGCCAACAACTGGACGCAGTAAGCCTATCTGTATCGCCTGATATCAGCAACAGCTTAATGCCCCGTCGTTCAGATCGTGCTCAAAGATGACTTCCTCCCCATGCAAGTCTCAGATGCATCTGGGTTGAGCTCCGTACTAGGTGTTGTATGGCTGACGCATTCTGAGTATGAAGCACTCGCAAAGTACGTGTCACACTACTACCTATGAACGGCCTGCTTACATTATGTAGACGCACACCCCCTGTTTATCTTCCGTGGTCGCAGAGTTTCTATCTTTGCTGTCAAGACGTACATATATTGTTTATCAATGAGTGTAAGTGACTAAAATTTCCCTGCGCAGGTACGGACGTTCGTACAAAAGTTCTCCTACTTCGTGGAGGGTGTATCTCAGCATCATGGCAACATCGACGAATGCCTAAGCAGGGTAGGGTGAACAGCTGGTCAATACCACTATGATCCTGATGTCATTCCGCTGGCAGTCCCTCGACAAACTCTTATCAGACCACATTTGCGACAGTATCGGAAAACGCCTTGGAAGGACATCAGCATTGTCACAGCTTGCGCAGATTGTGACGAACATGGAATACTTCGAAATGGCATGTTTTGAGCTAGGGCGGTCTCTGACTAACCTGAGGTAAGGTTTACTTATCTAAACGAAATAGCTTCTCACCATTGCCATAGAACGACCCAGGATGCAGGGGCCATGTGGCCTGTCTCGTCGCCATTCTCCGAACTGTTCCCAAAAGCGCGCAACCGCATTACTGACCTCATCACTTCCAAACTTAAAGATTTTTTTGAACTGTCAGAGTATGAATGGACTCCCCGGACGAGGGAGGAGACGCCTAGCATGTATCTATATGAGCTTGTGAACTGGCTCACAACTGTGGTGGATTCACTCGTCATCAAAGAAACGTACAAAGACAATGCGTATAAAGATGCTGTCGATTATATCGCTGAATGTTTGATGGTAAGCACATCAATCGGATTGATGTTATTCATCGCCAAACTCCCTCTGCAGAATTTCATGATTGGATCGAGCGTGCCCGCAATGAATGAAAATGCTCTGGCGAACATTATGACTGACATCACTTTCCTGCAAGGTGAATTCACACGTATCGGTCGTGGCCATCTCAGCTCCACTTTCCAGGAGTTGCATTTCGTGAGTATCTCTGGTGAAACTGCTTCGATACCTACCTCATTACATTTCTCAGATGGCCGAACTCGTGCTGGAGGATAGAGTGCTGGAATATCTTCGCTCGGGAGTACGACAAGCACCAAATGGAAATATAAAACTCAGACAACTGCAGGCGCTTATCGAGAAACTTGCCAGATGTACAGCCAGTCGGCGTGACCAGACATCGAAGGAGTCGACTGAAAAAAGAAAGAGAGAAATAGAAGCGATTAGAGACTTGCTTAAATGATCGCGTTTACTGTAGAGCGATCGTATACCGATCGACTTCCTATCGAACGGATATTCGGCCAGCTTCTTGCCCTGCAAGGTGACGGGAACACCATCGGCTTAGCGCATCATAAGCTTGTGTGCCTCAAATAACGCAATCGCGGCTAGCATTCGAGACATCCAACATGGAGATTCAGGGGTTCTCTCAGTCACGTTACTCAGGCAGCTGGATGACACGGCATGGCCGGACAACGCTCCATAGATCCACAGGTTGAGATAGATGGTGTACGGAGGTATTAAAAAAATCTATGCATGAACTTACAACAAGGAACAGCATTTATAGCGTCCTCACTGACTGTAAGATTCACATGAGGGTAGATAGAGAAAGCCAAGCGAAATGTAGGCCGCAGGAGACAAGTAAAAAAGTGGTGTCATTCAAGGTCATCAGAAAGAGTGCGACCAGTCAGGCGCCCGGTCACCGACAATCAGCCCATTCATTACAGTCCCTTCCGCTTGATGTTGTTCGCCAGCCACTCTAGACCTTCATACAGACCATCACCAGAGGTAGCACATGCCGCCTACATATACCAATGTAAAGGGGGGGTGGTGCGACCTGACGTAACAGAGCGACTGACCTGGATGTACCATGTCCGCTGCTTGAGTGCTTGCAGACCAAGCTTGTCTGTGATCTCAGCTGCATTCATAGCGTTGGGAAGATCTTGTTTGTTGGCGAAGACAAGAAGCAGAGCATCCCGGAGCTCGTCTTCGTTCAACATCCGTTGCAGCTCTTCTCGTGCCTCGGACACACGCTCTCGGTCATTCGAGTCAACCACGAAAATGATGCCCTGTGTATTTTGGAAATCTGGCCCGATTATTGAGCCGAGACGAACTTCGACAGCTAGAAACGACTTACAGTGCCTCCACAAGGGGCGGATCTTGTCCTGGCCTCCGACGTCCCATACAGTAAATGAGATGTTCTTGTACTCAACAGTCTCGACGTTGAAACCTATGTTAAAGGTCACTACTTGTTTGCATAGTCATCACTCTATGCATACCAATCGTAGGAATCGTGGTGACAATCTCGCCCAGTTTGAGCTTGTAGAGAATGGTGGTCTTGCCTGCCGCATCGAGGCCAACCTAGATGAGTGTCAGCAAGTTCATTGGTTGTGCAAGGTAGGCAAGGAACACACCATCAAAATGCCTGCAGAAAATGGCAACGTCAGTACGTGTCCCCTCGGGATTGGACGTGGTGATGAGTAGCTTCGACTTACGCATTTCTTTGTTCTTGAACAAGGTGGAAAGGAGACGAGAAACCGAGAGACCCATTGCTGCAACGAGTAAGAGCGAAGGACGAGGCGGCTGGTTGAGTTGCTTGCTACCCAGAAGGTAAAAGACAAGTTTGCGATTTGAGAGTCTCGTGTGAGAATACCCTTTTGAACTCCGCCTGGTGCACAGTGGCGGTGCAGCCAAACTGCGACATAGGAGGGTTTTGCAGGTTCGCTAAGACTGCTGGATGGGTAAGTAACACTGTCTTGCTAACGTGGCCTGCGGGTGCTTATCTATGTGTGTAGCATTCACTCGACTTACTGCGATTCGTGCGAGTCTCGTTTTGCACTCGTAGTAGGTTGGTGATGCATATGTAATCAAATTCATTACGGCTCTACCTGCACAATGGCATGCACCTCGTGGACGGGAGTGAAAGCTCTGGACCGCGGGCTTAGGCGGCAAGCAAATCGTGCTGCACAGTACTGACTTATTTCAGCAGATATTATAGAAGCTTTCTGTGTTGGAACATGCACCTATATATCACCTTCTCGCTTCCATCTACCACGGGAGAACTCTACGTACCTGTCGATCTATGCTGACTTGACATCATATAATTTCGGCGATGAGATACCCGACATTCCTCGTGCGCAGTAAAGACAATTCTTAACGGACGTGGACCGGTAGACGAAACCAAATTGTGTCTATTGTGGCGTATTAAGAATTCGACTAATGCGAGTGAATGAGGTACAGAGGTAAAGGATGCATATCCAAGAGTATTGAGACGACAATGCAAGAAACAATGCTAAAGAAAACAACAGGAGAGGGAGCCGTAGGAGATACAGTGGTTTTCTATGAGCACACGGGTACCATGCATACTATACAGATATGAAGCTTGCTGGTAAGGAGAGTGGGCGGAAGACGTGCACAAGGTATTTCCCTGTGCGTATTTCACTGTTGGTTTGCAAGGTGGACATCGATGCCTTGTCGCCATTTGATGTAGTGTGGGTCTGTCGCAGTGGGCTGGTATCTGCATAGCTCGAATAAAACCAATTGTTCGAGGGATCCTGCGCTAAACCAGACTTGTTCTCGTGCTATTCGGGCGAGGTCAGATCAATATTACCGTAATTCGGCATAAATGGGACCAACCCTCTCGGACAGCCTCCATAGCTTGCGTAGTACTTATTTTTCGGGTGCACATCACTAAAGGAGATGTTCATAAGAAGCCATACGATGTTATGCGAAAGGCTTACGGTAAGCTGCCACCACTGTAGCGCTTCGCGTCAAGCCCTGATAGCAGTGTACGAGGACTGCGCCTCCACTACTTATGGCTTGGTCGATGAATTGACAGGCTGCAGGCAAGTGAATCAGGAGATCTGCGAAGTCGACATCTTCGACAGGAATTCGCAGGTGATGGATTCCAGATTCGGGGACCTCAGCGGGGATACTGTCGTTGCAGACGGAAACAACATGGGTGATCCGGCGTTCTGTTAACGACCGCGACGACTTAGCAGCATGGATACTAATAATAAAAAGGAGTGAGAGGGGTTACTACGTCATAAGACTCATACGGACTTACTTTCCAAGGTACAGCTTGCTTTGGATGACTTCATCGACGTTTTTCCAACCCATTGTCCCCTATTGATCTACCTGGAATTCCTGGAAGAATGTCCGGTGCACCTCGTCCATTTTGTACTATCCAGCAATACTGCAGCAGACAAGGCACCTAGCAGAGCACCACGGCTCGGAGGTACGAGTAGCCGTGTCCACCATCGTCAGCAGCTCCCTCGCAAGAGAGGGGTGGCGGTGTGCTGCAATGTCAATTCACAGCCAGTTCTACGGGTGGAAATGCAGTGACGGACGGTACCTTGAAAAGGCAACGCTGGGTG
Source organism: Astraeus odoratus (assembly GCA_016618355.2). NCBI lineage: Eukaryota > Fungi > Basidiomycota > Agaricomycetes > Boletales > Astraeaceae > Astraeus > Astraeus odoratus. The sequence goes on along the minus strand of JADGIP010000051.1, from coordinate 342 downwards.
CGGCGCGCTCACCGCCACCCTCGTGGCCATGACACAAAATTATTGACTGGAAAACCGAGGGTCAACATAAGACAGTAAGGGGTTAGCACCATTTACCGCGCGCCTGCCCGGCAGAGCGGTCCACTCTGATCCTGTGCAGAGTCGCAAGCCGGATTTGGATATTAGTCACGTTTCTCTTCCGTATATGGATATTCCGACAGATTTACACTCTATTTGTCTGCAAGCAACGGCAGTGGGCAGTAGCCGGGCCCGAGTCAACCCACCCAGGCTCCATCCAGTATATGCGAATGGCCGTACTCACGCATGTGCATTGACATATTTCTTTTCTTTCTTTTTTTTTTT